>RJWJ010008580.1:0-52965 GCA_004363605.1 Indri indri
TTTTTTTTTAATTATTATTTTTATGGTGTCATATCTTCCATTTAAGTCTTTAATCCATCTTGAGTTAATTTTTGTATATGTTGAGAAATAGGGATTCAATTTCATTCTTCTGCATGTGGCTATCTGGTTAGAGGAACATATTTTAAATTCAACTCCAGCTGATTTTTGCTTTGTAGGAATGCAGGGCCAGTGTTACTGGATCTTCTGGCTTTTCAATAGAAGCTGGAAATCTGGATTCTTATGGGAAATTTTTAGGATGTTCAGGACACTGGGCCAAACAAAACTCACCTGTTGGTTCCAAGGATACTAATGTATATAAGACACAGCATGTTTGTAACTCTAGTCCAGGAAATGGATGTACAATATATCCTTCAGGCATTCTCCATACTTATAGTCTCAACCAAGTCTTGCTAAGAATTAAGTGGCAGTCAGTCTGAGGACATTGTCTTTGGCTGGAGTTGCAGAATCAAGTGAGCTCCTCTTTTGTCATTGAGGAGCTCATCTTTTCAGGCACTAGTCTGAAGAGGAGGCCACTCTGCCTTTCCATAGGAGGAGCAGGCCAAGCAAGGGTCCCAGAAGCCAGAGCAACAGTCCCCTTTGGAAGCTGCTTTGGGTTCAATCTAGAGCACAGACAACTGGGCGAGCAAGGACCCTAACATCTCTGGCATGGTGGGTAGCCACAATCATTTTAGCATAAGAAAATATTAAAATGTTCACTTAAGCCATAAAAGTGAATTTTCAGTAAAGCACTTGTGGATAATTCAATTTTTTGATGTATTCTTTAAAAACTAAATAGGTGACTGAATGACGTGATGCTGTGTAGGATGTCATAGTTTAAAGCCAGCTAAATGGGGGGCACTTCCCCAAATGATGGCTCTCATTTTAAAGTCATTGCTCTGCATTCCTGTTTCACTTTGACAGCATTAGATACCAGGGCGAGTTGTCAATTTGAACCTCTGCTAGTTTCAGGTAATAAAACCATTTCATTTGCATATATGAGAAAGCTTTTCTTTCTATCCTCTGGACAAGGTGCAAGGTGGGTCTGGAGGCCGGGCACGGTGGCTCACGCCTGTAATCCAAGCACTCTGGGAGGCCGAGGCGGGCGGATCGTCCTGAGCTCAGGAGTTCGAGACCAGCCTGAGCAAGAGTGAGACCCCGTCTCTACCAAAAAT
The DNA here is from genome assembly GCA_004363605.1 of Indri indri. Classification (NCBI taxonomy): domain Eukaryota; kingdom Metazoa; phylum Chordata; class Mammalia; order Primates; family Indriidae; genus Indri; species Indri indri. The sequence goes on from RJWJ010008580.1 coordinate 1,173, forward strand.
AGAAAGAAATTAATTGGACAGCTAAAAATATATATAGGAAAAATTAGCCGGGCATGGTGGCGCATGCCTGTAGTCCCAGCTACTCAGGAGGCTGAGACAGTAGGATTGCTCGAGCCCAGGAGTTTGAGGTTGCTGTGAGCTAGGCTGATGCCACGGCACTTACCCCAGGCAAGAGAGTGAGACTCTGTCTCAAAAAAAAAAAAGGAGGGTCTGGTCTATAGCTCTTCCAAAAATGGTACCAAGTCTGTATGGTATAGTCAATAAAGAGGGAGAGGTAGTTTGGGAGGAAAAAAAAGAACATACCAGGAGCTATGGACTCATAAACCGAGCCTGAGTGAAGCCAGACTGCCCAGGTTTGAACTGTACCTTCACATCACTTACTGTTTTGTGGCTCTGGGCAAGTTACTTAATTTTTCTGTGTCTCAGTTTCCTTATCCATACAATAGGGATAAAATAGCAACTTATTCATAGATTCTCGTGCATACTAAATGAATTAAGGCAGTGTCTGATACATAAAAAACCTTCCATAAGTGTTAGCTTTTATTATTATTCTTTATGTTTTGCCTCATTGGGAATCATGATTTCCTCCCTTAAGAGACTCTTCGAATCTAATTCCTGTCAATAGAATCAAAGGCAGAGGAAGTGAGACTTAAAATCTTTGTGAAACTTATACTAACACTTATAAAATTTTGAGTGTGCTTTGAATCTTAGAGGCACCACAGCAGTTGTGGTTTTACATGAACTAGCATATTTCTAAGGATCAGCTGAAACGAGGTTTTATTTCAGAGCCTTGAATTTCATGAGCCTCTTCATTAGGACAACATCCCGGAGTTTCTGGATCAGGCCTGATTTCAGATTAAGTTTCACTGTTCCCATAAGCACAATCACATTTGTCAGATCATATGTGTAAATTATTCAGCAAATGTGGTGACAGTACATTAAGTTTGGCTAATTAGGGGCCCAGAACTGGCAGCCCCACCGGGAAGTACATTGCAGGCGAGGAGGAACGTACCCCTTCAGCTCTCGCCTTTCTCCTGCAGATCCAAGGCTTTGCCATCAAGGGGGGACAGTTCGCCGAGGCCCGCGACTGTGCCTCTTCCTTCTCGCCAGCCGTTCTGATCGGCCTGGCGACGTCGCTGATCCTGTTGCTGGTGCTGGCCTACGCCCTGCACATGCTCATCTACCTGCGCCGTCTGGACCGGCACTACGAGTTCGTGGCGTCTCCTGCCCACTTCCCGCAGCTGAGAGCTCGAGACGCGGCAGAAGAGAAGGGGCTGCTGAGGGGCCGGGGCGCGGAGGGCTTCGAGCTGAGAAGCCAACAGATCAGCAAAATTTACGTGTAACACGCAGCCTCTCTCTCCCCGGCGACCTCCACGGCGGGCTCCGGAAGTTGTGTTCTGTGCTGTTTGACTTGTGAATTAGAGGTTTCCACCGAATGGCTTGATTTTAAAAAAAGGAAATATGTAACGTTTCGAAGCACCCACTGGACGACTCAGATAGACTTGGGGCAATGAGAAAAAGCTATCTCAGGGATCCCACAGAGATAAATATGACTGTTTGTTGCCCCCAAACAAACTTGAACGCAAAGGGCTTTTTCGAGAGAGAGAATAAGAGAGAAAGAGAGAGAGAGAGAGGAGAGAGAGATGCAATATAGAGGGGAAAAAACACACTTGGGGCTCCTAGGTGTGGTAATACCCTGTAGGCTCTTTCTAATTTTGCTAGATGGCTTATGGAAAGAAAATAATAGCTCAAGATTTTAAATTCATATCTCAAGGCATATTCTGGGGCGTTGCTATGAGTGATCTAAAGGAATCCCTTACGTCTTGTCAAAGGACTGATATGGTTGAAAATCAGACACGGGCTAATCCTGCAAATTGCTAACCTGCACTACAGGTGAAATTCACAGCCTTGCCAGGTCTTTTATATGAACATGAGAATATTGATTACAAAATAGAGGAAACTTGAGACTAGGCATGGTCACTTCTGGGAGGATAGACAACTTTAAGAATATGTAAGTCCCAAATTCCACTTAGTTTTTCTTGTTAGCAGAAGCAACCCCTGTGAGATGAAGCTATTCCTGCCTTTGCTTGATGACCCTGTGATGACCTCATCAGAAATAGTTATCTTGCCAGGGGGTGCCAATTTTCCTGATTGCCTTTAGGCAGCTAGAGGCACATTCTAGCATATCCCAGGGAACTAATTGCAAAGTCAAGTCTAGAGGAATAAAATTGCAAAAATAAAATAAAAATTGCAAAAAAAAATTTCGCTGACTTATGCAATAAAAGATTTGAGAGAATATATGTGGGAATGGATTCTGGTGGTGCTAGCCCAAAGAATAAGGTGAATAATTTAAGATTGGGCTGAATTTTATGATATGGGTCTCTTACCAGAGATTTTTGGATTAAATGTGCAGGTTTGAGCACCTGGGAGTTTTTCTAACAGTTTGCTTAGGCATACACTAAATGAAGTACAGAGATCAGAAATTCCTTGGTATTACATAGAGAAAGAAATGTGATGACTTAGAGAATTGGGATGTAGGAATGGATTTATCATGTGCGAACTGCTCTTCCTCCCCATATCTGTTTTCCTCTGTGAAGGCCCAGAGGACACGCCCTTTGTCATAGCACTAAGAAATACATGGGGGACATAGCATCAGCACTTTTGCAAAGTGCTCTAGTGGCTGTCCTCTGTAGGCTGTGGATGAAGACAGGAGATGTTACCCTTGAAACAGAATCCTGGTTTCCACAGGGACACTGAGATCACTGGGTGGCAGAGCTCAAGTAGCAGCACAGTAACCTTGAAAGGCTGAAGGGCAGAGTGATAATCAGATTAGGTTATATTGGTTAATGGTAAGTTGATCTATGACATATGCGGTGGACAGTCCACTGAAGTACTCTTTGATCTGTATAATAATAATGATAATGATAATGATTTAATCTAGATCTGGTACAAAAACCCTTACTTGAGCCATGATAGTGGATTCTTAGAGATGAGTTTGTTCATAATTCAGCTGCCTTGAATGAAGAAGAGGCCTCTTAAGAAAGGGTCCTTTGCCTTTATGTCGAATGTTGAGCATGATCATGAACAACTTTATGCTTTTCCATCAGATCTCTATCTTTTTGCATCACTTCTGATATGTTCTGATCTTCAGGTAAAGAACCTACACTGTGCCTATGGATGCCTTTACTATATACCAGACATATATGATTATTGTTCTGTAATTGTTAGTACTACAGAAGCATAGCGCAAGAGATATCTGTCTCCCTAGGATGTCTGGAACAAAATGGCAAGAAAATAATGTTTGATATGAGTAGGAGTTAACCAGGCAGGCAAGTGGAGAAGGGCAAACATGGCAGAAGGAAACACATATGCCTATGTAAAGACTGGACTTTGTCACGTATGGAGAACCATGGATAGGCACAGAGGAGGTGTTTGGAGGAGTGAAGAAGAAGAAGCTGGAAATAGAGGAATCACATCACTGTACTCTCCTAAGGACTAGAATCTTGACTTAAGGTAATGGACAGGCTCTTGAGAGGGTTTTGGAGGATTTAGAGCATGGTATGAAAGTGTGAATAGAATAGAGATAGAAATGCCAATTAGGAGATTATTGCAACAGTTTAGGCAAAAAATAATAGGACCTAAACAAAGACAGTGGAGTGGGAGGCAGGAGCTGGGAGGGTATTAGGTTAGGGACCAATTGGCAAGTCACAATGACTGCTAGGTGTGCGATGTGAAGGCTGCAAGGATGGCAGTGCCTGTTTCTGCAATCAGACAACAGATGATCATGGGAGTTGGAGGTCACTGTAGGCAGGTCCTACAGTAGCAGTCCAAGCAGGCAGTTCGATGTATGGATCTGTGGCAAAATAGATTTGTACCAGAGATAGAAATTTAGAAATGTAGCAGATGCTGTAAGTGTCCCATCTGTATTCCTTTGGCCCTTACCATTTCAGTGCATTCTTGCCCATCTTTTCATTGCCATTAACTGTCTTCAGGGGCTGCCCTACCTATGTTTATGGCAGGCTGGAAGTACTGAAGAATTCATGCCCCCTGGGAGGAGTGCTCAACCAATGACTCTTAGAAACTGTGTATAAATAGCCCAGCTCATTTGCCCCTTCCCTGGGATAACTCTAGAGGCCGTTTTACACTGTTTCCTGGAGCTCCCAAGCAGAACCAAGCTCTTTTGCCCATTATGGAATCTTGCTTGTTAATGTTCACTTTGTTGGCTCCCTTCTCTTCCCTGTCTCACTTCCGTACTCCCCTGATGGTGTTTCCTGGCATCGCCTGAAAAATAAAATGACTTGCATTTAAATTCCTGTGTCAGGATCTGCTTCTGAGGAAACCCAAACTAAGACAAGTAGTAACGGACATATGGGGAAAGTCAAAAACTAGATGGTAGTGGTGATGGGGAAATAAATGAGATCACCCAAGAAGAAAGGATAGGCTGATAATAGACCTCAGTAACACCATCATTTATGGAGGAGGATGGGGAAGACAAATCTGTAAAAGAGCTAGAGTAGGAGCAATCAGAGGGGAAGAAGGCAAACCAAGGAAAACTAGTGTCCCAGAAATCAAGGGGGGAAAAAAAAAGACTTTCAAGATGAAGGGAGTAGTCAACCATGTGAAGTGCTGGAGAGAGATCAAGTAAGAAAAGAACTGAGAAGTGTTTATTGTTTATTGCGTTCCTTCCTAGTAGGAAGTCACTGATGAACATCATACTGTATAGAAAAGAGGGAGTAGGGCTCGCTCAGGGTATTTATTCCCCTGGTTCTCTCTCGGAGGGAATACGTTGGACTGGTTGCATCCCTTCTCTGAAGTTGGTTGTTCCTTTCAAAACAGCCTCCTCCACACAGCATTCTCTCCTGGGTTTCAGTAACTTCTTCTTCTCTTGTCACTTTGGACTCAGAGATGCTAACTCCATTACTACTAGCCCCAGGTCACGACACTGTCCCTTGTGTTCTCCTATGCCCTACGGGAACCTTTATAAATGGTCCCTTTTAAAATAAACTTTCCTTAAATTATCCCAATTTGAGGGTCCCATCTGTTTCCTATTGGAAACAGACTTATACGGAGGTTTAGCCAAACTATTAATAAAATTTATATGTTGCTTTGTTTGTTTTATATCTAGCAGTTTTACAGTTTTTCAGAAAAGATTTAAGGCAACCATTTTAATAAGATTTTAATAAGAGGGAAGAAATGACCATGTTATAGGGGAAGGCAGTGGCTCTGAGATTTTTGTTGTTTGTTTTGCCTGGGGCAGTATTATGAACAGTGATGTTCACATGTGTAATACACTCCCACAGAAATGCCCACGCATTGTTACCCTGGATCCCAGTTTTCAGGGATCTGTAGTGCTGTCTTCCTTCAAGAGCCCTGCTGCATAAATGTCCAGGGCAGCTCTTGAAGACTAATTTATGTAAACAGCATAAAAAATCATTGCTAACAAGTTGCATGGGCACCCTACTAAGTTGATTGCCTCTGCAATTGGGAGTCCCTGGGGTAGGAGGAAGGAACCAGGATATAGGGAAAGGTTAAACAAATATATATCAGGGAGGGGAGAAAATTGGGGAGCTGGGTATTCAGAGAAACCATAGTGTTACAGGATTCCCTTCTGGGGGCAGGGGGAGAAAGAAGCCTCTTGCCCTTCCTCCATGGAGACAACCTTCTGGGCAGAACATTGAACAGCTGTCCCTTCTGCCTGTAACCCTGCCCTCACACTTCAAGGGTTAGAAGATAATTAATGAGATAAATCAACTTAGCTTTTCTATGGGACTCTTTGAGGCAACCTGCTCTTATTTCAGATTTCTCTTCGTATGATGCAACTTGCAATGTTTGCTACATGATGCTTCTGGCTCCTGAACTCAACAACATTTTATAAGAAACAAATAATACTAAAGCAAAACTTCTAGTTCCAAAGAAATGGAATTTAAAATGTGGTTTAGACCTTCTGATACTTTTATTGAGGGAAAATAGGGCAAATGTAGGTGGTCAAATTTAGTGGTTATAAGTTATTATTTTGCAACATGTGCAACTCTGGCCGTCTAAATGTCCATGAATCCTCCGGCCTTCTGGGCTCAACCTTTAGTTTACTTTTTTAACAAAGTGGCTAGAGTCCCTTTACATGAGAAATAAGTCTGCTCCCCAGCAGAGCTGAGAATGCTGCAGGGGGTGGAGTGACTCACACTCTCACTGCATCTTTTAGTTCTGATTTTTTACCTCTGGCGGTTTTCATCCAGCCCTCTCGTGGCCTCACCTTCTCCTTTTGCTCTCAGTCCCTGAAGCGATTGCCTTAAGTTGGCATGAGCAGCACAGACTTTTACTGAAAGTTGAGGAATAACAGGACAATTGCAGCCCAGGGCAGGAACTAATTCCCAATTCTCTGTTCATGGAAGTTTAATGCTTATTCGTTGTCACAGGAAATTTGTCACTGGCCATGCTAAACTTTTACCATCTTGGGGACCTCCCTGTTTTTTTCCCCAAGTTCTTTATGTTTCTGCCTAGTTTTGGGGACCTACAAACCCTTCTTTCTCCAGCCCACAATAAGAGGCTTCAAATTCTTCATTCTTTATTATGTAGAACAATTTGATTCTTCTCTATTTGAACTCTCTTATGGAGGTTGGACTCTAGAACTCTCACCTTTCATAACCAACATGCTCAGTATGGCATTACTTATAAAGAATCGAGCCTTTCTCTTGCTCATAAAAATTCTTCTTTTTAAAGCCACCCAGCTTAAACTGCAGCCACGTTTAAAATAACAGCTCTTTCTCTCCCCACCCCCTATCCATCCACCCATCCATCCATCCATCCGTCCTGTTATATGCATAAGATTAAACAGAATTTTACAATGTCAAAAAACATAAAAGATGGTTGAAAAGTCTCTGATTTAGGTCATGAAAGATACAAATTTGTTCTCCAATATAAAAGTTATCACAGAAAAGCTTAGAAATGTGGAGAATTTTTTTTTGTTCATTGCAAAATAGTTGGCTATAGAATGCATATATCATCACAGTTTTTGGTTAAGGTGCTAAATTTTTTTCCAAGTATATTACAGAGATAAATTGTTTCCCAAAATATTCATCTTTATCCAGCTATGGCATCATTCTGAGCAAAACTTGTCTCCAGCCTTAAAAGTTTGTTGTTACACTGATGTGAGACATTCGACCTAGAAACCGATTCAACAGTCTCAGTCTTCTCCTCAAATAAGGCCATTCTGTTTCCACCTCAATGAATCATTCCAATGAGATCTTAGAATCTCTTTATAACATTAACAATTTTTCTGCTCTTTGGGAGGGTTCAGGGTCCAGAAAATATGCTTATGAGATTTTGATAAATGTTCTAACCTTAGTTAGCCCTCAACTTCTTTCTTCAGCTGCTGTGCTCTCGGTACCATCCTCTTCTTGCTGAGGATGTGCATATTCTGAGACTGAGCCTGCTTTGCCAGTAGAGTCCTCCTTCTCACAGTGATATTTCCTCAATGCAAACTACGACGAAGACTAAATTGGCTGAATTCACTTCGTGTTTAAATGCCTGTGGTCAGGGACTTGCCGACCTTCTCTATTTGTTTGTAGTTTGCATCTATTTCATCCTCCAGCTGCAGAAGGGTTGTCTGATTTGTTTTCAGGGAAATCAGCTCCGAACTGACCTCGAGTGCAGGAGGAGCTTTGCAGGGACAGATGCAGATTTTGAAGCACATACTGTTTAGACTGCCCTCTTTAAGAAAATGGATATAAAATTACAAATATAAACTAAGCATGAAGGTCATTCTCTATTACAAAAGTGAAAACAAATTGCATCTAAATAAAAACTTAAAAATCTGACTGATTATGTTCAAAATAGCTTATTTGTACAACTTTTGCAAAAACATACAATCATGAGAACATATGCTAGAGACCCTTTCAGGGTCATGAAAGGAGCCTGTATAAATGTGTGTATGTGTGCATGTATGCTTTTATATATGCATGTTTATATTAATTTTTTAATAGAGATTTGACAATGCACAATTGTGGAAGCTGGTTAGTCTCTGTGAGCTTGTTGTCTTCATGTCTGATGCTAGAACTTGAAGTCTGCCGGGCAGTCTGCAGGGAAGGGAGGATGAATGTAAAGTCGGGGAGGGCGAGGGCATCCCATGCGTCATAGGATGTCAGCAGCATCCTTGACCTCTATCCACTATACACATGGTATCCAGTAGCAACTCCTGCCCACAGTTGTGATGACCAAAAATATCTCCAGACATTACACATGCCCCCTGGGAGACAAAAGTCACTCCCTGTTGAGGACCACTGGAGTAACCCCTTTCTTTGCCCATCGATTCACAGGCATGAGGACCATGTGGCTACATGGCAGTCTCAACTTCTAGTTGAATGGAATTGTTTTGCCTCTTGGTGGAAGCATTTCTCCCTTTGGAACTAAGAGATCCAAACCAGCCAAGGTTAAAGTTGCAGGAATGGGAAGCAGAAGCTTCTCTCGTTAGTCATCGGGGTACTAGAGAGAGGGCTACTCCCACTTGTGTCCCTGGATATCTAGAGTCATGAGTCCCGGTTAAAGGAGTCAGGTTGCTATTACCCTCAGTCAGTTCTTCTTCTACCATTTCTTCTCCCACTAAGTAGATCACTTATAACTCAGCCAGGATCTTTTGTTTATAAGACTCAGAAACACCCTGAGATCACTTAAGCAAAGAAAAATTAGTCTCAGGGCTATTGCATGGCTCTCAAGACTCAGCTGGGTCTTCTTGAGTGATTAGATACAGCACTGGCATACAGTCTGGAAGGAGCTACGTTCTTTGCCATGTTGTCTTTCCATCTCTTTCTCTTTGGTATAAAATATCTCTCATCGCTTCTGCATTTGCTTCATTGTTTCTCTCTTCTGTTCTCTGCTTGTACACAGCTTCGTTGCGCCTGCTCCAAAACGACAGCCTCAGTCTCTGCAGGGGCCTTGCTGTGTAGCCTTGTGAGACTCCCACTGAGACAAAAAGATTGTGTTCTCCATAATACTTTCTTCACAAGGCAACAAGTGTTCTCAGAACTAACCTCTACAACCTTAGAACCAAGGGTTTATTTTTCCTACCGGTTTTCTGCATATGCTTTCGTTATGGAGAACACTTTCTCTTTCTGCGGTTCATCAGTTCAAGATGCTTCCTGCCCTTGGGGGACAGGTCTCACAGGTCTCAGGATGTCACTGCCACTTACTATGAATTATCACCAAACAGAGAACTCTGATTCCCATGGAGAATAGCCAGGCAGTTCAGGGACAGGCATTTTCAAGCAAATTCTGTTTGCCATGGAAAACCAGGGAAAATCAAACCAAAGAAAATACACAGCTGGTTGCCAAAAAGGGTGTTGTCTTTAGTCTTTTCCAAGAGACATCATTTGTTCCTTAATATCTCTAAAGGACTGGCTCTTAAAATGAATTCATGTAACTTTATGAAAAATGTACTACACTTTCCTTAAATTTTCTCATTTCATCATGGACTGTGAAAACGCTATGGTAAGGCACTAGTTTTTCATGTGTCTATTTTTGAAGCCTGGTCTAGTGAAACACACATGGGTGATCCTCTTGGGATCATTCTAATTCCTCAGAACTTATTTTACCTAGCCTCTAAGTTAGAGTGCTGGCCTCCCTTTCATTCAAAGTCATGTTCAAAGAGGACTCATGTTCTCTGGGATCTTCTCAGGCTGCTGCTGGGTGAATTCCTCACTCGCACCAAATTTAGGTATTTAGGAAACATGTTTGCAGCACCCATTTCATTTTCACATTCCCCCTCATAAAGAGCATGGTCACATTTACAAAAGGAGCCCCAATAACCCCCGTGGGTGTTCAATGAACTATGCAAATGACTTCTACCAACCGTGAGTTAAAGATGATTCCCTTTGGAATCATCTTTGATCATCATCTTTGTGTTTTTTGTACTACTTTTCTATCATGTCAGACAGCTCCGCCATCACCCTCTATTTCCTACCCAAGGGGTTTTCATCTCTCTTACAAGCTAAATCCAGACAGATTGTATAACAAACTGGCTTTGTTTATTAAAAACATCTTTTTAGCTCTTGGCACAACAAGCAAAACCACTCCTGATGAAAAGAAAGTCTGTCCCATATGGTTCTCGAAACAAGTACAATTTTTTTGAATTTACTGTGCATGTGAAAATAATAAACAATTTTCATTTCTTTCTTTTTCTGGTAATTCAAACTCTAACCTGAGGGTCTTTAAAGAATGGATTTAGTAATTTCTACATTGTACTACTTTCTGAAATATTACTGATTCTTAGTGAAGTAACTAAACCTTACCCAAATGTTTCAATTTATCTCTCTCTCTCTTTTTTTGATGAATCAGTAAATGCGTCAGAAAAACGTTTACTGTAATATTAGAATGTGCATGTGTTGGCATTAAAAGTGTGGTTTTGTCCTTATGGGGAATCAAATAGAGCAAAATTACAGTTAGTTCCTGGTATCTGTGGTAATGGGGAACAGATTGAGTTTGTACCAATAATACTTGAAAAATTTATTTTAGAAATTAGGTTGAACCTTGTCCTTCACTAAGCCTTTTGCCAGAGAATCCACAAATAGTCAAGTTATTCTTCTCTCTTCTTTCCCTGGCTCTGCCAGACTTGAGGGCAAGGAAATGGCCAGCAGGGAAGAAGGGTGGACTCAAAAAACTTGTTCGCAAATCTCATGGTCATTAGATTGTTCTCAACATACGGACTAGAGCTATTTGTGGGAAAAGGATCCATAGTAAAAGAGGATAACAATCTTCCTACTCTCTCAGGAAGGCATCTTGTCTTTCCTTATGATTTAAGAGATATCCACCCAAACTCATGTTATCTCCTTTCCAAATTCAGTTTTTAGTAACTGAAAAAAAATAAGTAGAAGGACTTTAGAGAATTCTGAAACCTCTTTAAAGCTACTCACTCAAAAAATTAAGATTTAAATATAGCTGAATGGGAAAGATGCCACCACAGAGCTGTCTACCTCTAGACAACAGCCTGAAAGAGAAAGGATTTATTTAACGTGGTTCAATCTCTAACCCTTTGGGAGGAAAAGATGATATATAAGTTTTGTATGGCCTCATGACTCCATGGGGGGTTTCACTAGACCAGAGGGCAGCACCTCACTTATTCTGGATCTGTAACGTCTCCTGAATGCAAACAACTCACACTCTTATGGGGACAAGAATGCACTTCATTTGTGGTGTCCAGATGTGATGCTCCAATGATGTAAGGCACTAATTTCTTCTGGAGCTATTACTGTTATCTGTTGAAGAAGACTTAGAAAATATCTTTCAGTTAAAACAAATCCTGGACAATTTTATAACTTTCTGTCACTAATCCTGGCATAATTCTGCAAAAGCTTTGGAGATATTTTTATATATATATATATATATATATATATTTCCTATAATATATATGGGATTATGGTAGGGATGGGGAAAACCTTAATTAACTACATTAGAGAAACTCAAAATACAAAATGAAATGATAGTTTTAAATAAGGCTGGATATCATAATTAGTCCCAGATGGTTCCTTTGTAGTCAGCAGAGTTTTCCCAAGCAGCCACATTTCTTTGTTTGAACATTGAAATAGAAAATGAATTAGGCTCCTGCATTATTTCCTCATGTCCACAGCTCTTTGGAACCTTTCTGTGTAGGCCTTGTGAGACACCCATTGAGACAAAAAGATTGTGTTCTCCATAATATATTCTTTACAAGGCAACAGGTGTTCTCAGAATCAACCTCTACAACCTCAGAACCAAAGGTTTCTTTTTCCTCCCGCTTTTCTGCATGTGCTTTCTTTACGGAGAACACTTTCTCCTTCTACGATACTTTCTCTTTCTGTGGTTCATCAGTTCAGGATGCTCACTGCCCTTGAGAGACAGGTCTCACAGGTCTCAGGATGTCATCCCCACTTATTGTGGAAAACCAGAATTATCACCAAACAGGGAACTCTGATTCCCACGGAGAATAGCTAGGCAGTTCAGAGACAGTCATCTTAAAGCAAATTCTGTTTGCCGTGGAAAACCACGGAAACTCAAACCAAAGAAAATACACAGCTATTGCCAAAAAGGGTGGTGTTGTCTTCAGTCTTTTCCAAGAGACATCAGTTGTTCCTTAATATCTCTAGTAGAGAAATGTCAGAAAAAATAAGTTGTTTCCAGTTCTGTCCTGCTAATAAGTTTTGCCCTGCTAACAAGTTTTGTCCATTAAATTACTTAATTGTTTGCAGTCATCAGTACGGAAAATGTAGACACACCCAGTATTTTTTCATAAACTATTTCCCCAAATGTGCATTTATTTGTTTTTTGGGATCCAACTTTCCTTTTTAAAATCTTCAAAATATTTCCATTTTAAGTAGATGGATTAACACACACGATCTGTTTCTTCCTCACTCAGAGAAGACTAAATTAATGATTCATTGCTTTTCCATTAGCTGGTACTTGAGTTAGAACAGAATGGAGCTGGCCTTATCTCCCATGATGTGGATGTTGGATTTCTCTAAGTCCATGTGATGGTTACCGTGAGTAGAATAGGCATTTTGTATCTAGTCAGATCCATTTACATTTAGAGACAAAGACATTAAATATATAATACTTATTATGTTAATTAATTAATATACATATTATTTAATATTATTTTTCCTCCCTGTAGATCAACATATTCATTTTTTTATTTGCACAAATTTATGGGTACATTAGAAATTTTGTCATGTGTGTATAATGTGTAGTGATTAGGTCAGGGTATTTAGGATGTCCATCACCAGAGTACAACACATTTGTGTTAAGTACAGTCATTCTATTCTGCTATCAAACAATGAATTTATTCCTTCTATCTTACTGTATGTTTGTACCTTTTAACCCACTTCTCTTCATCCTCCCTCCTTCACTCTCCCCTCCCAGTCTCAGCTTTCTATTTTTCCACTCCCTACCTCCATGTGTTTAAATGTTTTAGCTCCCACATATAAGAGAAAATATGCTATATTTGTCTTTTTGTGTCTAGCTTATTTCGCTAAAGATAATGACCTATAGTTCCATCCATGTTTTTGCAAATGACGTGATTTTATTATTTTTTTTTATGGCTGAATAGTATTCCCTTGTGTATATATACTGCATTCTCTTTATCCATTCATTTGTTGATAGACACTTCAGTTGATTACATGTTTTTACTATTGTGAATAGTGCTGCAATAAACATGCAAATGCAGGTATCCCTTTGATAAATTGATTTATTTTCCTTTGCGTAGATACCCTGTAGGGGAATTGCTAGATCTAGTGGTAACTCTGTTTTTATTCTTTGAGAAATCTCCATATTGTTTTCCATAGTGGCTGTACTAGTTTACATTCCCACCCCTTCTCTGCATCCTTGCCAACATTTGTTATTTTTTGTCTTTTTTAATAATAGCCATTTTGACTGGGATAAGATGTTATCTCATTGTGGATTTGATTGCATTGTTCTGATGATTAGTAATGTTGAGCATTTTTTCATATACCTGTTGGCAGTTTGTATGTCTTCTTTCGAGAAATGTCTATTTATGTCCTTTGCCTTTTTAATCAGATTATTCTTTTTTTCTCATTGAGTTGTTTGAGTTCCTTGTGTCTTCTGGATATTAGTTCCTTATCAGACGAATAGTTTGCAAATATTTTCTCCCATTCAACAAATTGTCTCTTTGCTCTGTTGATCATTTCTTTTGCTGTGAAAAAGCTTTTTAATTTAATTAAGTCTCATTTGTCTATTTTTTTTTTTTTTGTTATCTGTGCTTTTGAGGTCTTAGTCATAAATTCTTTGCCCAGACTACTGTCCAGGAGAATTTTTCCCAAGGTTTTCTTCAAGTACTTTTATAGTTTTGGGTCTTATGTTTAAGTCTTTAATCCATTTTGAGTGGATTTTTGTCTATGGTGAAAGATTGGGGTCAAGTTTGATTTTTCTGCCTGTGGCTATCCAATTTTCCTAGTACCATTTATTGAAGAGACTGTCCTTTTTTTGTTGACTTTGTCAAAGATCAGTGGCTGTAAATATGTGGCTTTATTTCTGGGTTCTCTATTCCATTCCATTGGTTTATGTTTCTACTTTTAGACTAATATCATGCTATTTTGGTTACTATAGCCTTGTAGTATATTTTGAAGTCAGGTAACATGATGCCTCCAGCTTTATTATTTTTACTCAGGACTGCTTTGTTTACTTGAGTTGTTTTGTGGTTCCCTGTGAATTTTAGCATTATTTGTCCTAATTCTGTGAAGAGTGATGTTGGTATTTTTATAGGGATTCAGTGCTTTGAATCTGTAGATTGCTTTGGACAGCATGGTCATTTTAACAACCTTCATGAATCCTTCTGATTCATGAACATGGGATGTTTTTCTATTTGCCTGTGTGCTATTCAATTTCTTTCATCAGTGTTTTGTAGTTTTCCTTGTAGAGGTCTTTCACCTACTTGTTTAAATTTATTTCTAGGCATTTTTTTTGTAGCGATAGTAAATGTGATTGCTTTCTTGATTTCTTTCTCAGTTAGATCATTATTAGTATATAGAAATAGTACTGAGTTTTGTATGTTTATTTTCATATCCTGTAACTTTACTGAATTCTTTTCTCAAATTTAAGAGTTTTTTGGTGGAATCTTTAAGTTTTTCTAGATATAAGATCATATCATCATCAAAGAGCGTCAATTTGACTTCCTCTTTTTCAATTTGGATGACTTTTATTGTTTTCTTTTGTCTAATTGCTCTGGCTAGGACTTTCAGTACTATATTGAATAGGAATGGTAAAAGTTTGCATCCTATGTCTTCTTCCAGTTCTTAGAGAAAATGCTTTCAACTTTTCCCCATTCAGTGTGATGCTAGCTGTGAGTTTGTTGTATATGGCCTTTATTATTTTGAGGTATGTTTCTTCTCTGCCTAGTTTGTTGAGAGTTTTTATCATGAAGGGATGTTGAATTTTATCAAATCTTTTTTTGTGTCTATTGAGATGATCATATGGTTTTTGTTCTTCATTCTGTTGATGTGATGCACCACGTTTATTGACTTGCATATGTTCAACTATCCTTGCATTCCTGGTATACATCCTACCTGATTTTCATTGTATTATCTTTTTAACGTGCTGTTGGATTCAGTTTGCTAGTATTTTGGTGAGGATTTTTGCATCTATGTTCATCAGGAATATTGGCCTGTCGTTTTCCTTTTTTTGTTGTGTTCTTACCTGGTTTTGGTATCAGGGTGATGCTGGCCTTGGAGAAAGAGTTAAGGAGAATTCCTTTGTCTTTGATTTTTTTTGGAATGCTTTGAGAAAGATTGGTATTCTTCATCATACATTTGGTAGAATTTGTGAATCCATGCAGTTCTGGGCTTTTCTTTGTTGGAAGACTTTTTATTACTGATTAAATCTCACTGCTTGTTATTGATCCATTTAAGTTTTCTATTTCTTCCTGATTCAATTTTGGTAGGTGTATGTTTCCAGGAATTTATTTATTTCCTCTAGGTTTCCCAGTTTGTCATTGCATAGTTGTTCATAATATTCTCTGATGATCTTTTGTATTTCTGTAGTATCAGTTGTGATGTCTCTTTTTTTGTTTCTGATTTCTAAAATTTGGGTCTTCTCTCTTCTCTTCTTGATTAGTTTGGCTAGAGGTTTATCAATTTTGTTTATCTTTTTGAAGAAACAATATTTCATTCCATTAGTCCTTTTTGCACTGTATCTCTACTTTTCCTTTTGTTGATCCTTTGTATTATTTTTTGTCTCTAATTTATTTAGTTCTGCTCTGATCTTTATTATTTGTTTTCTTCTGCTAATTTTAAATTTGGTTTTTGCTTTTCTTGTCCTTTAATGTGCATTGTTAGACTGTTAGTTTGTAATCTTTCCACTTTTTTGATGTAGGCATTTATTGTTATAAACTTCCCTGTTAGCACTGCTATATCCCACAGGTTTTGGTATGTTGTGTTTTCATTTTCATTTGTTTCAAGGAGTTTTTTTTTTTTTTTTTTTTTTTTTGTGGCAGAGTCTCACTCTGTTGCCTGGGATAGAGTGCTGTGGCATCAGCCTAGCTCACAGCAACCTCAAACTCCTGGGCTCAAACAATCCTACTGCCTCAGCCTCCTGAGTAGCTGCAACTACAGGCATGCGCCAACATGCCTGGCAAATTTTTTTTCTATATATTTTTAGTTGTCCAGCTAATTTCTTTCTATTTTTAGTAGAGACGGGGTCTCGCTCTTGCTCAGGCTGGTCTTGAACTCCTGAGCTCAAACGATCCACCCACCTCAGCCTCCCAGAGTGCTAGGATTACAGGCATGAGCCACCATGCTTGGCCTGTTTCAAGGACTTTTTGTTTCCATCTTAATTTCTTCATTGACCCAATGGTCATTCAGGAGCACATTGTTTAATTTCCATGTATTTGTATAGTTTCCAAAGTTACTCTTTATATTGATTTCTAGTTTTGTTATAGTCTGAAAAGATACTTGACATGATTTTGATTTTTGAAAATTTGTTGGGACTTGTTTTATGGCCTAATATATGGTCTATCCTGGAGAATGTTCCATGTGCTGATGAAAAGAATGTATATTCTGCAGTTGTTGGATAGAATGTTCTATAAATGTCTGTAAGGTCCATTTGACCTAAAGTCCAGTTTAAATGCAAGGTTTCTTTGCTGATTTTCTGTCTAAATGATCTGTTCAATGGTGAGAAGGGGTGTTAAAGTCCTCCATTATCATTGTATTGCAGTCCATCTCTCTCTTTAGATCTAGTAATATTTGCTTTATAAATCTAGGTAATCCAATGTCAGGTGCACAAATATTTAGGAGTGCTATGTCCTCTTGCTGGATGGATCCATTTTTTGTTATGTAGTGACCTTCTTTGTCTTTTTTTACTATTCTTGACCTAATGTCTGTTTTATCTGATATAAATATAGCTACTCTTGCTCACGTTTGGTTTCCATTTGCGTGAATTCTTTTTCCATCCCTTTACTGTCAGGCTATATGTGTCTTTAGTGGTAAACCGACTTTCTTGTAAGCAGCATATAATTAGGTCATATTTTTAATTCATCCAGCTATTCTATCTTTTAGTTGGAGAATTTAATGCATTTATGTTCAAGGTTGTTATTATTGTTATGTGAGGCTTTGTTCTTGTCATACTGTTAATTGTTTTCTGGTTGTCTCTTATTGTTTGTCTTTGGAATTTGGTGTATTTTCTGTAGTGGTACCATTGAGTCCTTTCTCTTCCTGTGTGATTGCTTTACCAATGAGTTTTGTACTTTTGTGTGTTTTCATGATGGTAAATGTCATCCTTTTGCTTTCAAATTTAGGACTCCCTTGAGCATTTCTTGTAGGGCTGGTCTAGTGATGATGAATTCCCTCAGCATTTGCTTGTCTGGGAATGACTTTATTTCTCCTTCATTTATGAAGGATAATTTTGCTGGATACAATATTCAAAGGTGGCAGTTTTTTTCTTTCAGAATTTTGAATATACATTTTAATATCTTCTGGCTCGTAAGATTTTTTGCTGAGAAATCCACTGTTATTCTGTTGGCATTTCCTTTATAGGTGACTAGATACTTTTTTTCTTGCTGTTTTTAGGATTTGATCTTTATCTTTGACTTTAAACATCCTGATTGTACGATTCTGTTAAAAGACTTTTTGCATTGTATCTGCCTGCATTGTATCTGTTGAACTTTCCATGTCTGAATGTCTGAATCTCTTGTTAGACTTGGGAATTTTCACCTATTAATAGTATTTCATTAAATGGATTTTCTGATTTTTTCTTTGTTCCTTTGTCCTTGGGGATACCGATAATTCATAAATTTGGTTCTTTTATGCTGTCCTAAATGTCACAAAGGCTTTGCTCATTCTTTTTTATTATTTTTTCTTTATTTTTGTCTGACTTGATTATTTCAAAAGGCCTGTCTTCAAGTTCTGAGATTCTTTTCTTTTGCCTGATTTAGTCTATTGTTGAAGGTTTCAAATGTATTTGGATTTCCTTCGATAAATTTTTTTTACCAGAATTTCTATTTTTTAAAATATCTATCTCTTTGATGAATTTCTTTTTCATATCCTGAACTGTTTTTATGATTTCTTTATATTTTTTCCAGAATTCTCTTGTATCTCACTAAGCTTCTTTAAAATCAATATTCTGAATTCTTTTTCTGGGATTTCAAAATTTCTTTTTAAGTAAGATCTGGAGAATTATTGTATTTCTTGGAGATGTCCTGTTTCCTTGCTTTTTCATGTTTATTGTGTCTTTACAATGATATTTGTGTATCTGGGGCATCTGTTACAGTTAATTCATCCTATTTTTGAATTCACTTTCATAGGAGAGGACTTTTTCCTGAAGCTATATCTATGGTGTTGGTTGGGTAGAGTACTTTGGCTTTGATTCTGGGTGCTTGCAGTAGTGTATTCTCTGTATGATTTTTTTTGCCTTTAAATAACATTAGTGGTATCTGAGATTTCCTCAATGTATTAGGGTATGCTTTTTAGTGGAGGGTGTGGTGAAGTTGTGGTGGGGACCGGGATGCCAGGTGGGCCAGTCTTCGGCCCCAGAGATGAAATCAGTGGGATAAATTTGCCTATCTTTGTGCCCCAGTGTAGTGTATACTGACACCTGTGTTGGCAGTTACTGGCAGGCTAATTCTTGGGCCTTCAGGTGGCTTGCTCAGATGCTGGTAGTGGCAGCAGTAGACTGGACTGGTGGGTGAGTTCTTGGGCCCCTGGGCAGCCAGTGTGATGTGGGCAATGGCAGTATTAGTGGTGGGACAATTCTCTGTGTCCCAATGGTGTGCATTGATATTGGCAGTGGCTGCAGTGCGTTAGGCAGCCCAGTCTCTAAGCCCACAGGTTGCATTTGCTGGTAAATGCCAGCTGCAGTGGTGGCAGCCAGGAATTTAGGCCAAACCTTAGCCTCCTGGGAGGAGTGCTCAGGTGCCCAAGGTGGTGGATTGGATTAAGCAATTTCCTGGACCCCAGACCCCACAGCTGCCCACGCCTTGTTCACTTCCTAGCCCTAGCTGCAGGAGCACTCCTAGCTTGCCTCTCTGTCCCAATAGCAACAGCCTGAGTTTCTGAGTTTCTGTAATCTCCCAGTCCTGGTGTGGCTGGGTTCCAGGACAGCATGCAGTTTGCCAGATGCTGTAGCACTTAGGTCTCGGAAAGGGTGTGGAACCCAGTGTGAGCTCCCTTCCTAGAGTATTTTCATCCTATGGTCTCCTGGTAGCTTCTATGTTAATTTCAGGAATTGGGAAGGTCAAGAGGTTCTCTTATGGCCAGGGTTGTACAATTCCACAGTGGGAAATGGGCAGCTGAAAGTCTCTCACTCACCCCTTCTCCATATTGGAAAGTCACTCCTGGCTCCCAGCTGAGCCTAGCAGCGAGGCTGCCTCTTCTCCTTCTCCTCCACTTTTGGTGTCCCCTGTCGTTTCTCTGTTGAATGTCAGCATTCTCTCTTGGACAACGTACTCAAAGTGTGACTGTCTATACACTACTCTGCTTCTTCTAAGTGGAGGAGGCAGGCATGGAATTTTTCTAGTGAGCCATCCTGAAGCCCTCTCTAACATGCATTTTATATGCTCTTTAATTTTAAATTAGTAATATAATAAAATGTAACTCATTTTATTATAAATGTTATTCATAGTTGACCAATGAATCACTCTAAAACCAAGTTGTCCCACAGAACTAAGATTACTCATTATGTGAACATTTTTTTAGGAGAAAAATGGTCTAGTCTGAAATCATGTAAAACATACTAGCCCTTAGTTTTGTATAAAATATCTAGTGTAATAAGCAAAATATTTTTCCCATTTTGAAATATCTGGATAATTGCTGAAATTCTCTGCTTTTCTCTTTAGTGAACATAGAACCTAGACCTGAAATTTTGAAATAGAGATATATATTTCACTTGTAGATAAAAAAATACCTTATTTCTGTTTATAATAACCTCATAACTTTTATTTTTCCTATAGATCATCTTGTTGTTATAGCTAATTAAAAAAAATGGTCAATATGCAAACATTGACCAACCAGCAATTTGTCACAAGCTTGGCATTCTCTTATTAATGTCAAGCTAATATTGATTATGCAGTCAGGGATTATCAAATGCCTGAGTAGCATAATAGCATCCAAATTATAATGCATATATTAAATTAATTATAGTATGTATTTTATTAATACTATATATTTTATTAATACTAATATATCACACATACTCTTGATTTCAGGCATCATGCCTATAAACTCATACAGATTCCCGTGGTCCTATTATTATATTTAATAACTTCTTACTGGAGCTGATGTCCCAACCTCAGCATGTTTTGGAGCTTAGGAGCACTAAAAATTTGATGTTAGAAGTGTGAGAAATGGGGCAGATCATTTTAATTAGTTTTATGTTATTTAAGACTTCAAATGCTGTAAGACAGAAAGCAAGTATGAAGTGTCTATTATTAATGCTGTATAACATTTGTTATCCTTAAAATAGATATTTGAAATAAATGATCTCTAATTTGTTCATTCACTCATTGATTTATTTTTCATTTATTTAACAAACAGATATTGAGCACCTACTATGTGCCAAATACTCTGGTAGGTGCTAAGACACATTGGTGAAAACACTCAGATGCAGGCCTTGGTCAGAGTCTGGTGAAAAAAACCTAACACTTATTGAACATCACGTCTCCAGTTGCCTTTGGAATTTTGACATTCCATGAATCTATGAATCATTTAGTTATATTATGGAACCTGAAATCCTGGTTTGCTACTTGTCAACTAAGAGGTCTGTCTACATATTGTCCTGCCTTCAGATGCCACCTGAGTTTTAAGGTTGGTTTTTGCTTCCTAAAGTCTCTCAGTCTGGTTTTCTGGTTGAGTTTATCTATCTGTGACTTCTAAGACACTGGAGTAGGCCATGCACTGATGCCAGTATTAGGTGCCAGAAATTATGCTAAGCTTTTCATGGTGATGTTTAGGGTATGTTTTGGGAGGGTGTCTAATGACTCTCCTTGCATCTAAAGTTTTTGTCTTTCAGCCGTGGAAGACGTAATAAGTGTAATCAGCTAACACGGTGGTCAGAGTGGTGCTGACTGGAAGTACCCCTCATCTTTTGTGAGCCATGGATGAATATGCAGAGAAATTGGGTTTCAGGGACTTCTATTTACCCATAAAATGATTTAAAACAGTCAGACAGAAGTTGCAATCCCCATGCTTCCTTCCTCGCAAGAATAGACATTCTTCTAGTGGAGGCGCCAACCTGATCCCATCCAAAATCAGTCTCGTTCCTAGAATAGCTAACAACCGCAGCTAAATATTTTCCAAGTAAACCCAGCTAAGAATAGTGTCTTATTTCTAGAGCTCTGACACAAGAAACTCAACACCCTGTTGGAGTCAGATAAGCCGAACTTTTTTCCGAGAGCTTTGTCAAAGTGAGACTGAGGAGGATGGAGCCCGAGACAGATCCAGGTTGACGGAGAGTCTAACAAGACTCCCTACAACATCTATATGATGGCATTGAGTGACGCCATATTAGACTATTAATAAAAGTGCCGTTGTGCCTGCCCAGCTCCTGAACTGACTCGCCATCAGTGTCTTGGGCACCAAAGAGATTTACATAAAATCTGACCAACAATCAAATTAAAATTTCACTCTTAATATCTTGCAGTTCATAAGTGTTAATTAGTACTCTCTGACATCTGCCCCCCTTGTTCTACTAAGATTTGTTGTAAAGCTGAAGCTCTTTCTTGCTTCTTTAAGCCAGAAAGACATATTTTCTTCTTAAGAGGTTCTATTTATAAGGACTTATTATTAGTCCTAAAATTTACTATCACTTTGCCGTTGATAGGGTACTTGACCCTCTTTCCTAAGAACCTTGAAAGGGCAAGAATAAAAATCTTCCCATTTTATTAATCAGAAATAGAGGCTCAGATGAGTACCTGCTCAGGGTTCATATTTAGTACATGACAGATCTCGAACTAGATCCTAGGTCTTCAGACTTTCTTTTGTGATGGTCCCATAACTTCATACCATGGACTAAATGTCCCCCTGGCTGCTCTTGCTTATGTATCTGTCTTAGTTTCGCAAGGAAAAAAGGGCTTTGGGACTAGGAATGGATCTCAACCCACAGCATAATGTTTGAGGCAAATATTCTAATTTCCCGCAGTACCAAAAAGGATCATTTCTTTCATATTTCTTATATGATTCTCCATAACCATAAATGTTTCACAATATTCTTTGTCTGAGGCCCTAGCTCTATTGTTTCAGCATGGCTGCATTTGTTTCACATAAATGGTTTGCATTTAAACTGCCTTATGCTTTCTTCTCTGGCCTAAATTATTTCTTCCAAGTTAGAATGCTTTTTCTTCTTTGGCATCCATTAAAAATCATTGGCAACGTGGCCTCTTTCCAGAAACACTTCTTTAATGCCAACCATAGGACTCGGTGTCTAAAAATAAGAATTGAAAAAGAGATTTAAGCTAATGCCTAGAAAGAAATATTTCCATGTGTCTTTACTAAAATTTGGTAAAACCCATTCTAGGGAAAAGTGTGAAATACATGAAACCCTTATTGCTGCTTCCTATAACAATCTTGTCTGAGTAATTAGTGACTCTCTCCTATTAGCCACTTTTCATTCTCGATTTAAGGTTATGTACGTTCGGAAGAGATTCTCATTCTATCCAGAGACCGCAGCTGAGCAGGCTTCCTGGGAAGAAGCTGGGCTCCTCACTGACGATTGCCAAGTTCTTGAAGTTTCTATTTTCATTTGGTCATCATTTGTTGCTTCCTTTATGGAACCGATTAAACTCACCAAATGATGAAACATGAAATTGAATAGTTTGGGAATAGTGTGGGCAGTTTGAAATTTGTTTAAATGTAATGTGGAAACTGTAAAATAAAAAAAAAAACCTAATTAGCTGGGATCTCCCTACCCTTTCTTCCATCAAAAACTCCCTTCCAGTTTCTTCCACATGAATGATTATATCCTAAAATAAACCATTCTTATGTGTTTTTTTTATAAGTTTCTACTCAGCTTTCCCCTATATTTTTCATCTTACTTCTGATTTTCCAGTACATAGTCCAACGATAAAGCCTTATATACAGGACAATCACTTATAACTCCTTGAAGGCACCAAACCTAGTGTGTTGCCAGTTGGTTCCTTCCTTCTTTCCTTCCTTCCTTCCTTCCTTCCTTCCTTCCTTCCTTCCTTCCTTCCTTCCTCCCTCCCTCCATCTTCTTCCTTTCTCTTTTCCTTTGTGCACACAAACTATTAGAAATTCTTAGGACAGACTGTTAGGGATTAGTAATAATTATAATTACTTTTTCTAGATGATAAAAAAATAAAAATCAGTCTGGAACCAAAAATGGGACAATAAACTCATATCACATGTAATGATTACTGATGTTTTTTATTATTGCATTTTCAAAGCTTGTATATGTGGTTGGAGAAGTGTCCTGGACATTAAATCCAGAGAATGAAAGGGCAATTTCTCAGCTGTTCTTGCTCCCCAGTAGTCTATAAGCCTCATGGCACCAGATTCCCCACGCTTGCCCAGATTTAGATGTAGATTAATGGATTTAGTTGCTCATCCAGGTTTGGAAAGTGTCAGCCTTATTGCTCCTTCCTGAAACAAACCTTAGTTTCTTACTTTCTAATGTTATGACTGTCTTGTCTACTGTGGATTACTGTGGATTCATACAAACAAAACTTAATTATTTTTCCCCAGAATAATTTTGCTCCGAGTCTTTTGGAGTCATGTATTTCTGGTGGACCTTTGCTTGTGTGCACAAGTTATGATGTCACGAAGTTCTGGATTTTAAATGTATGTGGCAGCCCTTAGGATGTATTGGTACTTTCTTCAATAAGACGGTCTTAGCTTTTGTCCCAGACTGAACCTAGACAAATCAGCTTTCAAAACATTGAGTTTTCTCTTGTCAAGGAGATCATTCTAGGACCCAGTGGATCAAAAGGAGGATTAACGAATCCATCGTTTAGAGCTTTTTACCCTATTAGACTCTTACTATTTGGTTTTTCCACATGGACACAGGCTTTTGTAGTCTTGCCAATATGCTAAAAATAATTTTCTTTAAGATCATCATGTATTTTCTGTATGTTTGCTCAATCCCCATTAACTCTTCCCATTCTTGATTGTGCCATGAAAGAGATGATTTTTGCAACTGTTTTTTTTATCTCCATGAAAATCTGGATATGTCTGCACATGGCTTCTTGTAAGCCGGGGGACCTTCTGTAAAGCCCAGCCCTGCAAGCCATCCTGGTTTGCGTGTCTCCCCATGACCTTGCAGACACAGTTCCTTCCTTTGCTGTTGTCAGTACTTTCCTAGGAGCTGGGGAAAGTTGTGAAGCCTCTGGATGTGAAATCCTTGAAGAGAATCCCGAGCTAGATTATGTCGCCAATACTTTCCCAGCAGATGCAGAGCTGGGTGGTGTCCTGCAGATTTCCAAGGTGTTGTCCTCAGGGCTTTCTTGAGTAGTAGCAAATCCAACTGTGGCAAAGATGAGGCAGGAGTATATTTCCAGTGAAGTCTGTCCAGCTTCCTCTGGCATTACTGACGTCTGGTGTCACCACTGTTGCATGTGTACCCTGAGGAGTGCAGCATGTGTGCCAGTCACAACAAGCACTATCTGTCATGAAGGAAAACATGCAGAGGCCAGTTTCAACTACTTGTCTTCACTGGCCATCAACATGTTTAGAAAAGCAAATAAACCCAGAACCTAGTCTCTTCAATTAGAAGAGTTGCTTACAGGCAAGGTAATCAAACATTTTATTGCATTTGTCTGACTCATTTTTAAATCTCAGATTTGATGTAGGTTGAGGTCTCAGTTTATTAAATCCAATGCATTTGGTGCCATGGCCAAAGGCCTAGATTCCAGTCCTGGGGGAAGGTGGGGACAAGGAAGACAAGGGGAAGGACCCCCTAGTGGTCAAGGCTTTCTGCCCTTCCTGCCCACTCTGAGGGCCCCCGATGGAGGAATCTGGATGAGGTTCGGAAGCGCCTGAGTCTAGGGGGTGGGGGGTGGCACAGAATTGGACCTCACAGATGATCTATCACATAGTTTGCACTCACTTGATAAACTGAACATGTGGCTTGTCAGGAACACTTTTCTTCAGTGTTTTAGCATGTGCCCACTAAGGGAAATTTAATCCATATGTGTCAAAGATTCACTTACATGTAAATCATTAAGGCATTGTTCTGAGTTTTTGATGTCTAACAAGTCTTTTGACTTTTTCCAGACAGTTCTAAGTACTTTTCCAAGGGCAAGCCTAATCCCCAGGACCAGAAAATTGAGGTTTCCTCCTTGAGTCCCCCATCTCAGAGAAAAATTCCTCAGCAAGTCAGCACTTACCTGCCCCTGATTCTAAGTGCCTCGGAGGAGCAGAGCTCTGGAATGGTGAAATATGATAAGGCACGATTTACACATCTGGCCCTGTTTTCTAACTTGGCAGGAGGGACAGGATGTATTTTGCTTTCATCTACCTCTGTTTCACTGGAGACATTGTGGGGCACAAACGCCAGATGATGCTGAGTTCCTCTGGTTGATGGAAATGGAAAGGAAGAAGCATCTCTTCATGGAAAGGATTTGGGCCAAATATATTAAAGGGCATGCTCAGAGAAGAAGTATTACATTTATTCCTCTTTTTTTCGAAGACAAGAGCTGCTCTCCCACTGGTGGATCTGCATCTTACCAACAGTCTTTCATCCCTCACCTCACTAAGAACTTCTCTTACCTTGATTACGGTGAGCGCTGGTCCTATGGTACCATGGTGGTGAAGCACAAGCTGCATCCAGAAGGAATCTCTTTCAGTATCCCCCCTTTTTATTTCCTTTTAGCACATTTCCTGAATTCCTTCCCTTAGCAATCTCTGTTCAGAAATCATCCCAGCTCCTTCCTGTCATGGAAGGAAACAGGAGATAAATTAAGTCCTATGAAGTTGTTCCTGAGGACTTGCTACTTTCCCAGGACTGATGACAACTCAAGGCAAGGATTGTGCATCTTTCATTTCTATGTCTCTTCTGCCTACGACGGTGCCTGGCATACAACTGATGCTCAGGCAGTGTTTGCTGAATAAATGTGGTATCTTTGTACATGAGAGAGTCTTGCTAACTCCAAAAGGCTGAGCCCGTGACCATGAAACTTCAGCTGTAGATCTAATCTCAACAAACATCTTTGTCTTTCTGTATTTCTTCTCATGGTGTCACCCATTCAAACCCCAAATCCACATAAGAACATACACCAACTAATGGCAGCCCATGGTGGAATGCTTTTGAGTGAAAGTTTTTCCACTACTCTCCAATCACTTCAGACAAGTCAAAGATGACCCTGCACTCAGGACAGAATGAGGCTGACCCTTCCCTGCTGATCAGCTTGGGCTCAGGTTGAGGCAGTGTGTGGGGCCATCATTTGCTTCCTGAGACATTCTAGTTTCTTCTTTATGGGTTGAGGTTCTCTACTCTGTAACGCGTAGAGTTCTATACCTTTCATCTTTTGTGTCCCTTTTTCTGAGAATATTTAGATTTTAGAAACAATCGGGCTTCCAGTTACTTGGGAGAGGGACATAGTCAAGCTTTTTCTGGGTGTCCTTGATCTCTTTATTACAGTTTTGAGAACTCATGTAAGCCAATTTGGTCAACTTTCTTGGGAATTACTGGTAGGATCCAACAGTTAGAAGTAAGTGGGAACTGGATATCTCTTTCTTCACCCCCTAGTCACCAGGTGTTAGGTACCAGAGAAAGGAAGTCTCAGGTAGAATTCTTGTATGGAATCTGATAGTTATTCGCAAGCAGCCATGCAGTCTGCTCCCATAAAGCTCGATGAGGTCTTCATCCTTTTAGGCAGCTGGAATAATACCTTGCATGGAAGTTCACCTCAAGGCCTACAGAACAGTGCTCTTGGAAGGGAAAAAAAGAGCCTTCTAGTTGAACAGGTGACACTGTCCTCCATTAAGTGGTGGATGACTGGATTGGACCTACGGTCTCAGACTAAAGGCGAAGGTGGCAGATTTTTATACTTTGTTCATGCAAAGTTTGAGGTGCCTGCATATGATTATCAGACCATATATGTAGAACATCCCTTGTTTTGCCAATGAAAATTTATTTAACATCCTTTACGTTGATTAATCTTCTGTTGCAAATTTGGAAAGCAGTATTTAAAGCTGCTTACAGTTGGCTTCTCTGGGAGAATTCCTGATTATAACCTCTTAAATGCTAACTAATTGCCCTTTGGGAATTTGGGTTAAATTAAGGTCAACACACAGATATATTGCCCTGTTTGCACAAAAATATTGTAAAATACACTAAAGACACCATAACACACTATTGAGAACTGATAGTCTCTATTTCTAGCAACAAAGATGTGATTAGGCTCCTTTTATATGTACATAAAGGACTAAAATATCAAACTAAAGCAATTTTGAATGCAAGTGAGAAGGTTTTGTATTTTTTTTTACCTTAACAGCAAACAATATACAAAATAATCTCAGGAACCTGCTGTTTCTAATGTGCTTATTTTAAATAAAAAATGGAAATCATACTTTTAAAAATGAAATAATTTATTGATATAATCAGTTTATTATTCACTGCATAGTTAACATATTTTAAAAAGTTTTAAAATGAAATATGTTTGAATAAGTGCTTTTGATGGCTTTAAAGATTATATACCATGACACCTTTGTGAAATCATGTATTTGCATAAGGAAATTCATTTCAGTCACGGCAGGGAAATTATTCATCTAACTCACTCAGGCACGGTTATGACATGTGTTGAGAATACAGTAATTGTATTCTCATAGTAGAAGATTGTTTTATTGTTATTATATATTGAGATTTTTGATACAACACTGATTTCTGTCATATCTTGCCAAAAAATTAGCCACATTTACAAGCAATCTATATTATTTATTTATAATTTGAGCATTGTTTACTGATACAAAAAGGTCTCCCCTTTATCAGCCACATGTAAATTCTGACCTCAGAGCACACTGATATATGGATATGATGGTTAAATGCGAGGCGGGCCTACTGGTTCACGCGTTCTGTGATTCTCCCTGAGAGCCTGCTATGTTCCAGGCCCTATGCTGAGCACATTGGAAATGTGAGTGCAGCAATCAGCGGGCAGATGTGTCTCCAGCCTTGCGGAGCCACATACCAAAGGGGAGATGTGCATTGGTTGAATGGGCCAGGTGACAATCTTGCATCTTCCCACTGAGTTCCACTGAGAGGTTTGGGGGTTATCTTGCTAATTTTGTTCCCAGTGTGTGTGCGTGTCGGTGTGTAGTGGGCTGGGGAGTGGATAGAATATTACAGCAATAAATTAATTGTCAATGTAAAATACAATATGCATATAATCACATACACAAAGATGGGCTAAAACAATCTATGTGCTGGGCACTATAGATGTCTCCCTGGTATATCATCCTCACTTTCAGAATTTTAATACTCAAATACTGATGATTTCAAAATATTAATATAGTTCTGATTTTTCCCTAGAGATTCAGATTTGTGTATACAAATGCCAGCTGAGTGTCCCTACATGGACAAACCTCAGGAACCTCAAATTGAAGGTGACCCCAGCTGGTTCCATCTGTTGCACATCTAGACCTGTGTGCCTCACTCTCTTTTCAGTTAGTGGTGTCCCCAGTGCTGAGGTGGAACCTTGGGAGCCATTCTAGACTTTTCCCATTCTTTCAGATCCACATCCAATCCAGTGTCAACACTGATTCTGCTCCTAAATACTCACAGCCGTCACCTCCTCTTTATCCCTGTGATTTCTGTCTTAGTGTGGACTCTCATTACTGATCACCCTGAGGATCAAAAGAACCTCTTACATGGTCTGTCCTCTTCCATTTATGCCCCCCCAAAGTCAAATTCCACACAGCTCAGAGAATAATTTACTGTAACAACTATTACTTCCTTGTTGATAGTCCTTCAACGGCTCCATGTCAACTGTGGCATCATATTTTTCTGCTGTGGGAAGGGACCCGTTGGTGGGTTATGAAACCAGTTTAGCCATTTGTGACCAGAGTTTTAAAGAAAATTAGGTAGGATTGATTTTGATAGAACAGGCTAGAGAGTAAATAATGTTTGCAAAAGTTTTATTTCAGGTGTGTGTGTGTTACTGGGTGGCTATGAAAAATGCATTTAAAAAAATGGGATTCTTGATTTAAAAAAAAGCTATTGATGTAAAGAACTTCTCAAAATTTGCTACAGAAATACACTTAGGGACTGAGGAGGATGAAAGCATTATCCTCAGGGAATGTGGGATAGTCACTTTATAAGTGAAAATATTTTCCCATTTTATCTTTACAATGTGCTCAGATTTTGTATTCTGCTCACGAATAAACCTACATTTGTCTTGTTATAAATGGATTGTTTAAAATTACTTATCTTTAAATGTTTCTTTGCCTTGAGGCTTTGCACACTCCTGTCACACACCTGGGGTGCTCATTCCCTCATCTCAAAGCCAGACCCAAGTGTCAATGGTCAAACTGCCCAGCTAGATTGCACTGCCTTCTGCTGGCCTGCCCCTGTCTCTGGGTGCTACTTTGCCTGGTATCTTGGGTCCCAGAAATACTCTCTGTATCTTTCTCTCTGCCCATCCATGACTGTTACCTTCATCCTTCTGCCCTTGCTCTAGCTCCCAGCTGAAATGCCTCCCTTCTTTCCTTCTCAGGCTAACTCCTCCTGTGTCAGCGCTTAGCTGAGGAGTTGTTTCTCTATGGGAAGCCCCACTACTCTGAGCTGGGAGGCTCCCCCACGTTTTCTGAGGTGACCAGATCACTGCACTGCACTGCCCTCCCCCAAGCTTGCACTAGGTGAGATGATGTAGAACACAATTATGTTTTAAAAGTCCAGGTTCCTGGTGACCCTGCATCAGTCTGGCACAATTTAGCATGTATTTCCTGACGTGCTATTGTGGCAGAATGTAATCTTAGAATATTAATTTGTGCTGTGTTTGCTGCATGTTTCTGTTTCTCCATTTCAGCAAGCAGCTGGCAAGTCTTTGGAATCTTTGCCTCTGGGAGGAAGTTAGAAACTGCTTAGAGTAAAATCGTCCTGCCTTTTGTGAATGATTATGTGAATTGTCCAGGATGGGATGGAGGGGAAGAGCTGGGGCCCCGGGAAGGACTTTTGTAGACAAGCAGGAAGAGAAAAGAGGGACACGGGAGAGGGGAGAAGGGTATAGAAGTTGGTAAATATGGGCAGGGCGCTGGGCCAGCAGAGAGGGACCTCAGAGAGAGTGGCATGGTGTGTCAAGGGAGGCTGGACACAGGCTGGGTGTCCTGATCCCCAAGAGAGGCAAAGAGGTGGCAGAGCTGTGGCCCTGAAGGGATCACGTGGGGGGGATGTCCTGGGTCTACGGAAGGCTCAACCTTGCGAGGGCTGTGATTGCATTCCCTGGGTGCTTGAATTGGACTCAAGTTGATTTAAAGAAAATGGAAAAAGTGATTCCTCTTACCCACCTAGCCTTGTGGACTAAGATTCACATGTGTTATATTGTTTATTTTGGTTTTATATTTGATGTTTTTGTTGTTTTTTCTTAAATAATGGATAGCCGATATTTGTAGAAGTTAGTACCTCATGCACATAGACTCACAACCATTCTTATTAATATAAGGTTGGCCCTGTTGTTATCTTTATTTTGCAAATGAAAAAATGGTGACATAGACAACCTGCCCCAAATTCCAGCTACTAAGTGGTGGAATCTGGACTTAAACTCAGGCAGACTGGAACTGGAGTCCACACACTCTCCCCCACACCACCCTGCTTTGTCTGCGCTCTGACAGATACCATCTCTGCAGACCATACCTTGTGCCTCCATCTTCTTCACCAGGCTTAACTCAGTGAGGGGCGTCAGAGTTGACCAGCAAACAGGGGCTGACCCACTGGTTGATCTTATTGGCATCATAGGAATTTACCTTCCTGTGGAAAGAGCCCAGCCCCTCAGTCCTGGCCCCAACCCGACACCATTTGGCCAAGAAGAGAAGGATGGTAAAAGATGAGCTCTCTTCCATCTTCACTCCCCTATCTCCTGCCCTTTCTACAGCCTGCCCGGCCCTGCAGAGAGGAACAGCCGGGTCCCATGCAAGCTGTGTCTGTGCCCTCCCCATGGTTTGGGTCTTTCAGTCTGTGTGAGGGGTCACCTTGTTGAGAGGTGAGGGGATTCTGGAACTCAGCATGCCACAGTTATGCTCCTCTACTTGATAAACTCCTCAGGAATGCTTGGGGAACAGGATCCCAGGGGACCTTCCCATGAATACCAAGGACCTTTGGTGCCAGGGAAGTCACAGAGGGAATCCCCTAGAAAAGATCTGCCGTGATCTTTGTTGGAAGACATTTAAGAGACTCTTCTAGAGCAGAGAGACAGGGTCCCAGTGGTGAGCCAAATTCCCTTGCAAATCCCACTCTTATTTCCTGGGGAAGAGGTCACTTTTAGCTTTTGTGACTTTGATTTGCAATTGAGCGTGCCGTTGGGACAGAGGCACTCTGTGCTGGGGCTGTCTTCACAACGAGGGTGATAGTATCACCCCTCACCACACGCCACACCAGGGCCCAGTCCAGGATGACAGAGTGGCGATTCATGCCCATCTGGGGGCTACTGTGCTCTGTGAACTCCAGGAGGAAGCCGCCTGACTGAGAGCTTTTGTGGCTCAGGGGCTGGAGGATGAAATATGAACCATTTCTGTTTCCTCGCCTTGTTCTCATCTAAGCCCAGGAAGTGGGATGAGCTGAGGTCTGGGGAGACAGTAGAGCAAGCTATTTCTGGAAGGCTTGTGCTGGCTTCCCACAGGACCATGGGTCTTTTCCGCTGTCCCCTGTCAGGCTGACCCCAACCCACTCAGGGTCAGGAATGTTAAGCCTCCTCTCAAATTTATAGCAACTCATCAAACATGAATAACCACAGGCTAAATTGGCCTCTCCCAGAAGATTCAACCTTGGCTGTTTGAGGTATTGGATTTGGTGGTTTCTGAGAAGTGCACATGCAGCTGATGGTGCTGCTGGGACCTACCCCAGCTCCATGCCAAGCATCCGATCCTGCAGCCGTGCGCGGGCCTGCTCTTGAGCAAAGGAAGGAGATTTATTAATAACAAGGATTGCTGGAGAGAGCCAGCCATATACTTGTCTTCCGGCCCTTGCTTTAAGTTCCATATTTGTTCAATTGTACAAATTGATTACCTCCTCCCCAAATTCGATTAGAGGGCCAATGAGTGCTTTTGTTTCTTCATGATCACACCACTTTTTACACTTGAGAATACAGCTGCTGGGCCTTTATTCACGTAAGTCCCCACCTGTATGCAGAGGCCAGGCTTGAGCTAACCATTCCCACTGTTCAGATGGCCCCTGGCAGGAGGATCCTGGTTTGATGTTGGGTACATTGGTCATCCCACTGCCTACCATATGAATGTGCACAGGCTGAGAGCCCCCACCCTGGCTTGGTGCTAGGCAGGGCCTTGGGACCTATGGGTGAACTGATGGGTGAGACACACACCTGCCTACTCCCTCTTCCTCAGCATGGGACTCTAATGCTGCTGGATGGTGTAGATTTCTGCAGATGTGTCTTTGGCTCTCAAGATGCAGAATGTTGGCTGGTCCAGTGGTGGGGGCTGCCAAAGGGGGTGTCATGTGCTCTGTGTGTTTTCATGTGATGTTAGTTCTCCCAGTTGGAGTTTTCCTGCTCATTGCAATAAAACCTCTCTTTGGCATATGTTTAGCTTTCTTCTATCTTTCTTGGTGAAGGAGAGAGATGATCATAATGAGACCGAATAAGGTAAGAAGAGCAGATGCTGTTCTCTCCTTCTCCCCCACCGCCACTATTCCTTCTGCCCTGTTTTTCCTGGCAGGACCCTGCTCTGCTCTGGGCAGTCCAACCCTATGAACTGGCCACACCCAGGATCTGTTTCAGAGCTCAGCCCTGGACTACGCAGGAAGAACGTCTCCCAGAGGAACAATGTGTCCTCCCATTCAGCAGCAGAGTAAGGAATGGTCTCTCTGAAGGGCAGAAGATGTCTTCACCAAAAAGAGCTCTGAGCACTGTACCTTTCATGGCATCGGAGGCTGAAATCTTGAATGTCGTAATGAGAGAATTACAAGGAGGAAAGGGAGATGTACGTGACCTTGATTGCTCCTTCCCCAGCCAGTGGATGCAAGATGAAAGATGGAGCTTTGGCCTACATGCATATCAACCTTGCAGTCATGCCCTGAGACACACTTCTAATCTCAACGTTTTGTGAATTCTAACCACTGGTCTATACCCTTATTCTGATGTAATCTTCTTGGGTTGACAGTAGTCTCTCTTATCTATATTTCTTCTTATGGGGAATCCTAGTTGGTCATTTTCTCTTAATTTTTTTGCTTAAAGGAGACCTGTAGCTATGAACTTTTGTCAGAGATCGTCTTTCCAGGCTGAGTTTAAACCGTCAATCCTCTCTCAGAGAATGAGGGCTGGCTCTCAAACTTCAGACACTTTGGCATTTACCGGGAGAAAGTAGGAGCATGGAGGGAGTGACCATAAAGTGCTGATCTGAGTGGAATGGCAGGTAGACTTGCCAAAGCCTGAAAATGATTCCATTCTCTTAGCTCTGGGACAAGTAGTACAATTTGCAAAAACCAATTTGACAGTTGTCGAATGAGCAACCAGCTGAATTTACAGAATTCACTAATTTGCTAAAATACTTATTTTTTTAATGCATTTACAAAGACTTGAGCAATTGGCATGGGCTGCGTTGGCAGGGTCTGAAAGGGTTTTGGGGGGTCAGAAACAATGGTCTTTGGGACTGGCCCTGCAGGCAGCAAGCAGGAGACCCCAGGGGGTGCCACTCACTAGATTGAGGTCGTGTAGGTGGCAGGGAGTTAGAGGAGGATTCACTGCAGAGGTGCAAGCATTTCTGACTTAGTTGTTTGTAAATCAATTCTTATTTTTGACCATTCTTGTTCTTAAAGGTCAGTCAGCTTACCAAGGTGGGTTCTTCACTGGCCACCTGGCTTTCCACACGGCCCATCCTCGTGCCACATCATCTGTTTCCCTCTTCATCTCTCCTGTCTCCTCTTTCACTAGGGAGCAGCACCACCGCTCTCGTTTCTCCTGTGGAGCACCCGCTAGCAGAACAGTTTTGTTCTCTCCCTGATTGCTTGTGTTCCTGAGGACCCTCGGATCTTCTACCACACAGACTATCCAAAAGAAAGATGATTTCTTCCCTAAGAGGGATTATGGTACCAGCTCTTCAGGTAATATTTAAAAAAATATTTTCTGCACATAAGCACACCCTTATGATTTTGGAAAATAGTAGCAAAATAAAACCACAATTTCTGCAAACTCAGTGTGGTAGGCTTCATATATTAGGCACTCAGTAAACATTTTAGGTATAAACAAATGGTTGGTTTTTGTCATGAATATCACTCTGCTATGGACTGAATATTTGTGTCAGAGAAACTAGCTTGCTTTCATACCAAGATCACGGTCCTGGATATTGATAATGCAATAGGAATTTTTCAAGTGTTGCTCAATGGGCTCTGCTCTTTCCAACTTGGGTTGAACTAATGAGGCAAACCATAGAAAAGATGTCCTGCCTCTTTTTCCCCCTCTCTGTAACCCTTTGATTAAAAAGCTCTTGATGCCATAAACCACCAGGACACAGCTCCCCATTAACAGCTATTTATAACTATGTTTCTGTCTACTTTGTGGACCAATGAGTAATTTGATAGGGCTTCTGGGAAATCCTGTGCTCTTATGACTGAGAAGAAACTCCCCAAATGTGGGTCCAGATTAAGTAGGTCTTTCTGGTCCTGTTGCTTCTGTCGTTGGCCTGACTCACCCTTAGGCTCAAATCCAGATCTCTCAGAAAAAGGAAGAAAGGGCATCATCTGCAGTGGAGATATATATATATTTTTTAGTGAATCATAGAGACTTGTTCATGATCTTGGAACATAACTTTAAGGAAACACAGGAGCTCAGGTAACATTTATGGTGATGTACGTGCAGCCCACATCCCATTCCTGTTGATGTGTTCCACTTCTTTCTATTATGAGTTGTGATTACTTCAAAGTCAGGAGGCATTGCGATCTAATTTTAGAGGAGTGTCTTTCTAATACATATTGGTGAGTACATATTTTAATATATTATATATATATATTTTAGTAGTTGTATAAGAAAATTTGGGAGAGGAAAACAACAATTACCAACTGAAAGTATACATAGCAAGGCTTCAGGTTAAAGTAGACACTTACATTGTCTCCACCACAAATCTGTGGGAATGATTTTTATTTGTTGGGAAGAGTCATTTCTGAATTTCCTGTAAAGTTTGGCATCTGTTTGTCTTCTTGGACTCTTCTCCTTTAAAATATGTATATTGAAAACTTGGCTATTTCTGTTTCCTGAGCTTCACAATGAACTGACAAACCAGCAGTAACTAGAATCCAGTTCTTTAAATTGAATCCCCTGGGATAGTCCATCTCAGTGCCCCTGAGGAAACACTCCCCTGGCAGGATAAGGGGGACAACCAAAGAGAGCGATAATGGGTTCTTGTGCTTATCTGGGAGTACATGCAGGCACGTGAACCAAGTAACAAAACTCGAAGTGAATGTAAAGAGTGAATGTAGGAGCCTATGGAATACATGAGAGATATGTGGGTCCTTTGAAGGGCAAGGTGTTTTTTGTTGTGTGAACAGCCCAGGTAAAGCACTGAAAATGGCTAACAGGGACGGTGAGGACAAGTGCTCTCAAAGGCATCAAGGCAAATGGGATTGTAACATGAATAAAGAGAGAGAGAGAGAGAGAGAGAGAAGTAGATGGGAAAACATATGACTCATTATTGAAAGTTCCAAACGTTCTCTTAACAGAGATCATCGGATTGTAGGTCTTCATTTTTCCCCAGCTAACAACATTCCCTCATCTTTCTTCTTTCTGCTCATGACAAAAATGAGTTCCCCTCCTGGCCACTAGAGGTCTCTAGAGAATCACGGATCAATGTCTGAAGCCTGATAACCTCTTGGTATCAACCACTCTAGAAGGTGGAAATGTTTATTTTTCCAATATGAATAGTCACATAGTTGCAAGAGGTCCACAGCCTGAATCTTAAATTTCCAAAGATTAAAAAAAATATATAGTTACCTCAGCGGGTAGCTTCTTACTCAACTTCAAGCTGGCACTGACCACCATCCCACAGATACGTCTCTTGCTATACTGATGATAGAAATTCCACTACTTTATACAGTAACAGCACTGCCTCTACTAAAAAAGGCAAATGCATGTGGAAGACTAATTTATACAATCATTATAATTTATTTATACCTTAATATGAGTTACTCTGTTGGGCCTTTGCCATTGTGATTACAAATGACAGATCAGGGTTAGTGGGGAGAGAAGGAGGAGGTGAAGACAAATTTCATCTATTTGACGCCATTGCAGAGGTCTGACTCTGGGTCCTCCTCCAACTTCCTGTCCCTCAGTAAGTGGCGAGAGTGTGTCACCCCCCTCTGGAGTCAAGAGAACAAACTGCCCTCAGCTTCCTTAAGCCCTCCTGTTCAGGACGATGACTTCCAGACTTTCCTGGGACATTGACACTGTCACCCATGGAGTCCTTAGTGGGACTCTCTTCCTGGTCACATGAACTGTAGCTATTTCAGGCACGACTGACATTTTTGACAGTGCCGGTGATGACAAGTGTACATTTCAACAATCCATTATTTAGAATACTCAAGTAATTATTTGTAATGAATCACTGATGACATCTGGAGAACAATGAAGTCTTCTCTTAATGTTTGGACGATTAGCTGTGGGAAATTTTTACTTTGATGATCTCTCATTTTTATTTCAAGAATTTTGGATATTATCTCCTGATGCACTCTGGTGTACATTAATTTTCCCTGCATTGATCCATCGATACAACATTTATTGAGAATCTTTTAATTTCCACTTACCCTGAAGGCTCTATGAATATAAAGATGGAATAGAGTAGGGCAGGGTTCATGAAATCCTTTGACCACTGGGAAGACAGATGTGTAAAGGCAGTTACAAGATGCACACAAAAGTACAGAATGTTTTGGGACTAGGAAAAGAAACTTCTAGAAAGTAAAGTTCTTTTTTCTCAGCTTGTTTGAAAGCCACCATCTGTTGTTGTTATTGTTGTTTTTATTAGGGAACAATAGTCTTCCTGATAACTCACTTGATGTCTTTGAGTCAATTTTTAAATTGTTTGTAGCTCTTTTAAATGGCACTGACCACCGGGCTGAGGTGTAGAGTGTATGAAAAGAAATGTGGCCAGAGCCTGCTGGTATAACCTATTTGGCAGGAGTGACCTCTCATCTATTCTAGGAGATCAGTGACCAGTGGTGGTGCCTGTGTTTTCACAGTGAATATCCTGCAACTCCAGGGGGTCAGTGCTGTGGGAACACAGAAAATTCTCTACTGAAGAGAGTGTTACGAAGTGCCTGTGTTCTTTATTTGTGCAATTTTGCAAGGATTGTGGCCATCTCCCAGCAATCTACCCTTCTTTTAAAGACTTGCTTATGAAACAATTAGGTGAGTGGCTGACATTTGGAAGTGGGTACCTACCAAAGGGGAGAGAAAACTGTGTCTTTCAAGAGATGTGAGGTGAAAGCTTACCACCTCCCTGGGTCCAGTATTCTCAGTAGGGCATCTCTTCTGCTGGGGACAGTTTGCTGCAATACGCTGTGGACTTGTTTTATTTCTGACCCAACAGCATTTGTAGTCAGTTCTCTTAATGTGAGAATGGGGAGAGTAAATTTAATCTTTTCATCGTGTCTTGTGCAAAAGCACACATGTATTCATAACTAATCCATTTGGTTCCTTACTTTTAGGTGGGCATGGACTCCTATTGATACCAGATTCTCATTTTTCCTTGAAGAATCATGTGTATTCTTTCATAAATTAAGTAGATCCATTATTCTGTATTTTCTTTGCTCTGATACTCTTCTTGGAAAAAAAATTATTTTTCAAACCTTCAAACCGCAAAGTGAAACAACAGGGAACATGTTCTTACGACTGGGAAGTAAACAGAACAGGCATGTTCTGCTGTCTCTTATGTAGTTTAATGTAGACCAAACTATTAGAAAAGGATTTCTGAATCCCAGCTCTAACTTATTTTCAAAGCACTAATGCAGGTTAGTTAACATTTGTCACACGCAGTATGTACCAGGCATTGTGAGTCAAAATTATGGAGAATGTGGGAACCTGAGACTAATGGCTGCTGAGTTAAGGTCTTTATGTTCCCTGAACTGAGGCCCAGAGCATGGGATTATATTTGTATCCTGTTGACATATATTTACATAGGTTGGTATCATCATCTTATTTTTCCCACTCTAAAGGGGCTTTGGAAACACAGGTATTAAGAATACACATCATCATCTTTTAGAAACAATTTCTCTTTGATGCCTTTGGATTTGGAGGCCTTCTTAGACCAATCCATCACATGTGAAAATTACACAATCTAGTTGTGAGGGAGGAGGTAGGAGAATAGAATGAGGCCATTGGAAACTTAATATTCCAAGAGCAGAGAAAGCAATTTCAGAGTAGGTTTTCTAGTGTTGAACATCGTATGTCTGTCCAAGCTCTGGAAAGAGTGGCTTGAAGGTTGCGTGAGGCTCAGGCAACCCTCGATTTGAGGTCCCTCATCCAGCCCTCCTGTTTCCCACACCTCTGAGGTGGCCAGGATGGAGGGGGATGGAGCTGAGCTCAGATCCACACGTGAAGTTAAGCTGTCCTCACCCTGTCCTCTGCTCACGTTTACTCAGGTTCATTACAGAGATGGGGATTAAGGGCCATTCGTCTTGGGCCCAAGATGGATGTAGGGCCTCACAGTTTGACTTCTGAAACTATCTCCCAAAGAAGATATGCATATGGTTATCAAAATTATTCTGGAGTCAAAAGCATTCGTTTGTTAGATGTAAACATATGAGAAATAATGTAATTTTTGTGGCAGTATTTTGGCATTCATTCATTTTTTAAAATATTAAAAGTTTCCAAATATGGAATTGGCTCAGACCCCTCTCAGCCTCTGAGAGGCCCTGAATTTACCACCAAACAGCAGCCAACATTTGAGGTCCTCTGGGCTTTTGTCCCATGCCAAATGACACAGCTGGTCCCTCTGCTCATAGATGCTAAGAACAGATTAGATTCACTACAGCTCCTCTTCTTGTTTGAGTATGTACTTCAAAGTGGGGCTTTTAACATTAGTTTTTAAACTCCGCTCTGCATGCTTATAGGACACAAGCATTTTTAACTCATGGGAACCAAGATTTTACCAGTTGAAAAAGTACTATGATTGGGGACATTTCTAACTATTTAAATGGAGAGGGGGGAAAAATGCCGAAATTCCTGGAGCACACCAAAGGAAAGTGAAATAGAGTCTGCTGATATGTGTTACCACAAGGACACAGCAGTGGAAATGAAGCTCAGCGTTTAGGCTGTGCTGTGTGTGTGTGTGTGTGTGTGTGTGTGTGTGACTGTCTGTCTGCCTGTCTTTGTGAAGTTGGCAGATCAACCCTACACAGGCCTCGTGTGGCTGAGGCACATGCATACACAAAAGGAACTAGCTCAGGTGGTGGCCTCCAATTGTAAAAAATTCTTTGTTCTGCCTTTCCCTTGCTGGAAAGTACTGCCAATAATATCTGAGCAATATCTGGGGCCCATTTCCATTTGGATTTAGAGACTTAGGACTCTAAAACTTTCCAAAAAAACCCATGTCCAATTGGGCCAGTAGGGGAAGCCAGGATGCAATCTTTGTGTGTTTATTTAGTTTTTGATTGCCATTTTCTTCAGATATCTGTGTTCATACACTACAAGACACATTGTGCTTAATTTTATTATGTATATATTTTTGTTTTCATTTTCTGACTATAAAATAATGCATGCTTTTTGTAGAAAATTTGGAAAATATAGAAATGTATCCTGTAGAGAAGCTGAAAAAAAAAACCATGTATAATCTCAGTTTTAAGTGCTTAATTGTTTTAAGCTGACTTAATTCTAAAAGGCGTTTTATTAATTCTTGTTAATTCTTTATTAATTTCTATGCAGATCATTTCATTGAAGATAATAAGGACATGCACATCAGAGCTTTATGCTTGCTCAACTAACCTGTTTACTATGACTCTAAAATACAACTGAGACCTGTTGAGATACCGTCTAAAATCTAAAGGTTATATGGTATGTGGCCTGAATCTTCTGTTTCCGTTTTAGAGTAACAGTGATGGTTAATATTTATTGTTGACTCTGTATCAGCCATTGTACTGAATTCTTTACATGAATCAACTATTTTAATACAACAACCTTAAAGGAAAGTACCACTGTTAGATTCCCATTTGGCAAATGGGAAAACTGAGATAAGAGGGGTTAAGTAACTTGGCCCAGATTAAAGGCTGGTAAGTGGTAGAGGCGAGCCAGTCCCTGTGTTCCGGAAACCCTCAGCATCCCGCCTTCTAGACTTGAAAGTGCTTAGTTTCCTAGAGGAATAAGGGCACAACCAGGTTAGTCAGGACATAGCTGAGCACATGAAAGGGCAGCTAAACACGTCCCTTTGCTTTGATTTCTGTAGAAACACGTCCCCCTGTGTTAAGTGGTGACAGGCTGCATGGGGGTTTTGCTCAGGCGACAGGCTGGAAATGCATGTGTGGCAGGCAGGCTTGTGAGATCACATCCGAAGCCGACTGGACTCATTTCAGCCCTTTGGAGTGTTGATTTAGATGAGGGGGAGAAGAGGCGAACCCCTCTTCTTTGGCTTAGAAGATTATGGATCTGCAACTTCAAAAGCTGTTTGCAATTTTATATTCGCGTCTCCTTGCCAAGGTGCTTGTCTTATCTTAAGTTGGTTGGCTGGGGCTGCTCTGAGTCAGCCGGGGCGGTTTCCTTCTGCATTTGGAAGGAAGCTACAGGGGCAAGAAGGGGGGTGGGCTGCGGAGAAGTGAGTGTGGCTGAGAAGATTCTACCAGCGGAAAGAGGGGGATAGGCCGGGAGGAGGGCCAGAGGAGCAGCGTGTGCGAGGGCCACTTGGGGAAGCAGAGAGGAAAGGCCCTTTCCTGGCCAGTGCTGATCCGGGAGGTCACACCATCTCAGCAGGAAGAACATAGAACTTAGAGCCAGACAGACCTGCCTGCAGTTCTGGCTCTCTGGTTTTGAGGCTTTGTGACCTTGGTTAACTTACTAAACCTCTGGAGCCTGTCTATCCTTTCCTGCACGGTTGGCTCCGTTGTCTGTTTCTCGCTAGGCTCAGGTTGTCCTGTCGCCCTCAGTACTCCAGGCCCAGCTTGGTGTAAAAGGGGAATGCTGGTGTGGGAGACTTGGAGATAACACTGATTTTCTGTCTTTACTCTTCACCAGCAACCTGACCCTGGGCAAGACTAAGAGCTTCTGTGACCTCCAGCAGCAGTTCCCAACCTTTTTGGCATCAGGGACCAGTTTCATGGACGAGAATTTTTCCATGGACTGGGGTGGGGAGGATGGTTTCGGAACGATTCAAGCACATTACATTTATCGTGCAGTCAAACCTCTCTGCTAATGATTATTTGAATATACAGCCGCTCCCCGGCACTAGCATCACCGCCTCAGCTCCACTTCAGATCATCAGGCATTAGATTCTCATAAGGAGCTTGAGACCTAGATCCCTCGCATGCGCAGTTTACAGTACGGTTCGTGCTCCCATGAAAATGTAATGCTGCCACTGATCCGACGGGAGGCAGAGCTCAGGTGGTGACGCGAGCAATGGGGAGCAGCTGTAAATACAGACGGACCTTCACTTGCTCACCCACCACTCACCTCCTGCTGTGCGGCCCAGTTCCTAACAGGCCATGGACCAATACCAGTCTGTAGCCTGGGGGTTGGGGACTGCAGACCTCCAGTTTCCCATCACTAAAAGGGGATAATAATTCTTACTCTTTTCACTTTATAAGGTTTCTGGGAGGCTCAAAGAAGATCAGGTATTTGAAAAGACTTTGTAAACCTAAAAGGTTATATGATGAGCTATTCTGGATGCTGGGTTAGAGGTGCAATTGAAAACAAAATGCTGGTGGACTGCTTGGTTCTCACTCAGGGATGGCAGAAAGGTTTCAGTTTGTGAGCCAGCTCTTGTTGACTGGTGGTGGCTGCCTGGGCCTCCCCATGGAGAAGGATTCTGGCTTTGGCTGGGTTCGGTGGGAAAGAATGCTAGTATTGATTATTAATGTCTGCATGGACAAAGGAGAGGAAGTGGTTCTTGTGCTATGTGTTTGCTCTTTCTGCTCTAGCCCAGTGATTTCTAAATTTGGTTGATCATTTACCAGATCCACCTGGTGAAAATGCCCCACTATACAGATTTCCAATTTAATAGGCTATGGGTGAGATCGGGGGGTGAAGGCAGTGAATCTTCATTTTTTAAAGAAAGCTTTCCTTCAAGGTTATTCTGACAGTTGTGCAGGTTTGGTTATCATTGCTCACACCTAAAGGAGAGGCAGGGCAGAGACTGAGTTGCTTGGGAACCATGGGTGAGTCTCATGGAGCTCTGAGGATTGGAAGAAAGAAGAACAAAGCACAGAAGAGTTAGGCAATTTTTCTAGACATGGTCATAAGTTTTAAAAATGTAGATCAGGCCTGTGGTTTTTAGTACGTTGCCTAACTCCTTCCACATTAAACAAATTGGTGTAGTGTCTGTTATGATGATTCTACCACTGGCTTCAGGCCAGATTCCTTTTCCATGTGGTTTAGACGGCTGCGCCAAAGGGGCCAGATCCTGAGATCCATTGCCCACCCCTGCTTCCTGCTTTGAATCTACATCAGTTTGCAACTAGGAGTTTCATAAATCAGAAAAAAAATGATAAATTAGCTTCTGTGTTAACTAGAGGGGCTCTGAAATTTCTGAAGTACATTTAATCATTTTGATTTTAGCTTTTATTACAAACCAAACTTGCAAACACAGCACTGCAATTGTGCATGCACCTCCCAAGATGCTGGGGGAACAGCCGATATTTCATCATTTGAGGACAGTTTGTGCCTACAAGTGGCAGGGGTGCAGGAGCAGACAAATAAGGAAAAGGATGCCTGTGTCCCATTCCTGTTAGTCTCTGTCATCTGAGCTGACAGATGATCAGCACGTTGGCTGATATGACCTTGGAGAAAGAAGACATTTTAACACTTTAATTCAAAATCCTGATTCCTTCTCACTCAATAATCAAAAGAAAGAAACTATAATGGTGGAAGTTCTGGTGTAGTATCAGCTATTTTGGTCACAAGACACTGACTAGCACACCTTAGAGTTTACCATGGTGGTAGCTCCAGTCCTAATGCAAGCTCCTGGAAATGGTCACTGTCTTCTGCGAGCAGGAGTAATGACATCTCTAGTTGTTTAAGGATTAAATAGGTAGGGTTGTGACTCTGGATGCTGGAATTGATTCAGGGCACACAGAATAGAGATGAAGGCATAGCTAAATGCATTTGCTACTGTAGGAATCCTGATTTATTACCAAGAAACAGGGGTGCGGGAGGCCTTTTTCTTTTGGCAGAAGCTGAGGCCTCTGAATTCTGCCTGTATGAACATGTGAGCTGTGGGTCTGTGATTCTTTTCTCTCGTCTTTCTTCTACAATCTGGCTTCATCTAAAAAAAATGTACATGTGTGCCCATAGGAGAGAAAGAAGTTACAGTACCATGCGTGTGTGTATGTGCATGTGTGTGCGTGTTTATTAAACCAGGGATTGCAAACCGACTGCCCATGCCATGAATTTTGCCTTCATATGTGCTTTGTTTGGTTAGCACACTGTTTTGAAATTATAAAACTCCACCTAGGATTATACATTATAAATTTTTATGATGTGTGGTCACTGAAGGCATTGGAGTTTGGTGTCTGTGGGTTAAACCTTTGTTTGCCTACATTTTCTGAGATCTTGTGTAAGAGTGACAAAAAGCAAAAACAAAAACGAAGACTTTCCAAGAATTCTCATGTGAAGCTCTAGTGTTCATCTCTCTGAGACAGTACTTTGTTTGCTAGCTTCTAATTTTCCTAGTAAGGGGCACATTAGTTGTAGCAAATGGATATTCAAATTCCAGATACTGCAGGATTTATACCTTTTTTTTTTTTCTTATTTCTACCACAGATCCACTAAAATCATCCAGGATTTATACTGACTCTAAC
Source organism: Indri indri (assembly GCA_004363605.1). Taxonomy (NCBI): domain Eukaryota; kingdom Metazoa; phylum Chordata; class Mammalia; order Primates; family Indriidae; genus Indri; species Indri indri. The sequence continues at coordinate 45,237 of RJWJ010008580.1, forward strand.
ATTGAGGGTTTTAATTTTTACTTTTATTTTGTTTTGTTTTGAGGACGGGAGCGAGAGGAAATGCAGGAGTGCATAACTAGGCAAAAGGGCAGGAATGACTGATGGCCACAGAAAGTCCTGACAAATTTGTAGTCAATATTGTTTGTCTAGAGAAGCCTGTGTGACAAAAGAAGTGTCAGCAGCCACCTGAAGTCTCATTCTTCAGGACCCGGCCTTCGAGTTAGAACAGGGGGCTTGAGTGAAATGCCTGTCATGCTTAAGTGGAAAAATCACTCCCGATGAGTGAGAGAGGCTGACAGTCATGCATTACAGGGAGAATTGAGTGAGTCTTACAAGGTTGATACAGGCACCCAAAGTGACTGGCTTTGGCTTTTCCCTATTAGGAAGGCCGTTGGAAGGATAAAACCCAAGAAAAGAAGCAACTTCTTGCTTCAGATTCACAAGTGCTTGTTAAAGACTTTCAGTCTCATCACTTGAGTTGTCAGCCCAGTCTTTGCCCCAGTTCCTGCCTCTTCTTAGGTTTTCATTGTGTTCTTGCTTTCTTAAATACCAGGGACAAATTCACTGAGCACAGAATGGAGGAAGGGAAAGGATAAGCTGTTATTCATTCTCTCTATATATCTTTGTCTGTCTCTCTCTCCCTGAACGTGAATGTTGGCCTGTCTGTGTGGAACGGGTCACGAATATTCCCAGCCATTGCCTGCAGGGCACGACAGGCTAAGCTCACTGTCGCTGGGTAATTTATCTGTCAGCATCTCTCACATGATGTGGCTTTGGGGGAGCTGTGGTTTCTCATCCAGATGAAGTCTGAGAGCCTGTGATTCTATAAGAGGAAGAGAATGTGGAAGGGGAGGTGGATAATAGTTCTCTGAGCTCCCGGGAGCCTGCTGTTTCAGGGCCATCACCACCGACATTTGCATGTGTGGGGACAATTTAGGTTTCTTCAGTTTCATTTTCATCTTCCCGCTGTGTGTCTTACCGTTTTTCTCTGTAATTCCACAGATTTTTGAGAGGCTTCTTTGCTTGAGGTTTCTGAACCTGTTTGTCCTCCAAGGCTTCGGCCATCAAGTTGTTATAAAGTAGGGCTTTATTTGCGTTGTCCCTTGCTGATGCGTAGAGGCTGGTGGCATTTATGAAAAGAATGTGGCCCTGAAGACCGCATAATTCAAAACTTGCATCATTCAGGCAATAGTCTGAACTCAGTTTTGCAATTTATTTGGCCTTCCAGCTTTGAAATTATCTGATCCTTGAAAAGAATTTAAATTTGAGGGATTTACAGTACTTCAAATTTTGATCATGAAGAAACTTTTAAAATTGTTTATATTACGCTGTTTCAAATTTGTGTAAAATATAACCATACTCCAATATTCTATTGGGGTTTATGTCTAATAACTCTTATAATTCTTTAAAATATAAGTTAATTCATAGGGCCAAATATCCTAAATCTTTTTTTTTTTTCCTTTTTTGAGACAGAGTCTCACTCTGTTGCCCTGGCTAGAGTGAGTGCCGTGGCGTCAGCCTAGCTCGCAGCAACCTCAAACTCCTGGGCTCAAGTGATCCTACTGCCTCAGCCTCCCTAGTAGCTGGGACTACAGGCATGCACCACCATACCCAGCTAATTTTTTCTATATATTTTTAGTTGTCCAGCTAATTTCTACTTTTTAGTAGAGATGGGGTCTCGCTCTTGCTCAGGCTGGTCTCGAACTCCTGAGCTCAAACAATCCGCCCGCCTCAGCCTCCCAGAGTGCTAGGATTACAGACGTGAGCCACCGCGCCCGGCCAAATATCCTAAATCTTACTTGTAGAAATATGGGTCTAAATTTTTTGTAAGTGAGAGGGCAAGGTAACAGGACTTGGAAAGTGTTTTAGGATAAATGTTGGGGCTGTTATTACTACCAATTTATTACTAGCTTGGAAATGCCTCCAAAACAAATCAATTTAATTGGATTCAATAATGATTTATTCAGTACCTACCAAAGGCTGGGCAGAATAGTAGACACTGGCGCTGCCACAAGGAATAGGAGTTGAAATGAAGTCAGTGAGTGGATAATCAAAGATCCAAAAATGTTAAACCAAAACATTGACCCTTAACCCTGTCTTCTTTATCTTATTCTCTTATCTTTTTGTCCTATTCTTTTATAAAGATGACTATAATATTACCAATTGATGTAAGGAGAAATATAAAAGTATTTGGAAGCTTTTCGGGAATGTGTAGGGAGGAAATGGAACGTCTCTACAAATTTGCTCAAGTTTTAAAGATAAAACTTCTAATTTTCCCTGTTGAGGCTCCATGCCTCTTCCTAGCTGTGTGTCTTTGAGCAAGTCACTTAACCTCTCTGTGCCTTCATTTTTACTTCTGTTAAAATGAAGGAAATGAAAGTAACTATCACAAAGGATTGTTATAGGAATTAAATGAGCTAACATTTGTTAAGCTCTCAGAACATCGCGACATAGTCTAAACTTTTGATAATATCTTTTAACAATGTCTTCATCCAGTTTTTTGGTTTTAGTGTATACATGGTATGCTTACACAATGGAATCTTTGTCTATGATATAAGAAAGCTTTCGATGTCAGCTCAATTTTCATTGTCCACAGGGCAGCTCTAAAAGTTCTAGAAAGTGGAATTTGATGTATACTGAATACAGAACTCAATCCAGAAATCAAATTGTTTCAGTGAGATTTATCTCTCTGGTTAAAGTATGATGCAGAAAAAGTCCCATTCTTGGTTAATGCAGTTATAGTCAAAGTTTAATTATATTTTAGAAATGTAGTATTTACGTGGTGTTTCCAGTATCATAAATGCTGAGCTTCATGATGGTACTGATGGTCTTGGAAATATATTTTTTTCAAGTGCTTTTTAAAACTGAAAAAAAGTAGCTAAAATATCAATTCTTTAGTCTGTTCAAAATTAGGTTTCTTGGAGGAATTTTCATTTTCTGAAATAAACATCCCACTGAGCCTGTTGGTACATACAAATATGGATTCACTAAATGTGGGTTTGCTTAAAAACAAGATATGCCCAACTAACTTCATTTCCTTTTTTGATACAGTGGGGTGACTGGTGGGGAGGGGAAATGCCACAGACAAAATGTGTCTGGATTTCAGGAAGACGTTTGATAGAGTCTCTTATGACGTCCTTGTGGGAAAGATGAAGATATATGAGCTGGGTGATAGTTAAGCTAGGAGGATTCATGGCCAGTTGCACAATGATATACAAAGGGCACTGAATTCCAATTGGTGCCACTTGGGTAGGAGGCTTCAGGGCTATGTTTGTGGACCTCATCTTTTTGGTTGACATCTTGACCCGAGGTTTGGATGATTTCAACAGAGAGGGAAAATAAGAAATCAGAACAAATAAGAATATAAAGTTTAAAATAAACAAATGCTTCATTTTGGTTAAAACCTTCAGTGTGCATTCGTGCTGGGGGAAGGTATCATTTTCCATGTGAGACAGGCTGAGGGTTTTTTGTTGCAGTGAGCTCCATATGAATAATCGGTGTGATACAGCTCCTGTCAGAATTAAGATCTTCTTTAGCCACCTTTTAATTAGAAACGCAGCTTTGATAACAAGGAGACAATAGTCCCACCATGCCCTGCTATAGTCAGACCACATTTAGAGTGTTGTTGAGTACTACATATTGCATTTTGATTTTGCAGGGAGAGGTGATACAAAAGCTGGAGGGAACCTAGGTCGTGAAAGGCCTGGAAAATGACTTATACAGGGAACAGTTCAAGGACCTTGGAAATGCTCAGCTTAGAGAAAAGAAGGCTGGGGAAGAGGGCTAGTGATCGGATATCTGGTTTCAAATATTTAAAGGAAGATCAAATAGAACAGGAAGTTAAACTTCAGCATCACTATAATAGACAGAATTAGGATCAAACGGTACAAAACACAGGGTAGCAGGAGCTCTTTGAGCAATGAGAACTGGTAGGTAAAAGACTGATTTACTCATTGTTGGATGAATTCAAGGAGAGGGGACAGGAAGGCTGTTTCAGAAAATTGTGGATGTCATATATCCAGAGGGCTCAAAGCACTGGCTTGGGAGTTGAACGGTGGCTGCTTGAGCTCTGGCTTTGCTAGTGGCAGTGTGACCTTGGGTAATTCATTTAATATCTCCATGATTCAGGTTTCTCATCTCTACAGTGCGGAAAATAACAGCTCCTTCCTCCTGTGGTGGTTGTGAGGATTTAAATTAAATAATCCATGTGAAATGCTCACCTAGCACCTAGCAAATATTCAGTGACAGTTATTACTATTACTCGTCCTGATGTGAGGGAGGGCTGACATGCTCTCCTTTCCAAATCTTACATTTTATATTTTCATCAGTATAAGGATTAAAAGGGATAAACATTATCTAGGTTGTAGTCCTAGGAAGTCTTTAATTACATTCTTTCCTTTTCTCCTACTCAATGCTCCTTTCAACTTCTTCAGGGGCATATCTTGGGGTGCAAGTGTCAGTCTTCTTTTTCTCAAATATATGTCATCAAAAATAAAGTGGCAGTGGCTGTGAGAAGGTGACCTCCATTCTGAGGACCCAGAGGGTATGTTTTTGCTCATTTTCTTAGGAAATGGTGATCATATTATACAGAAACCAGAGAAGGATATGCCTAAATTAAAATTGTGTTAGATATTTATATGCATACTGGTTTGTTATTGTTTTATGCCTTGAATTAATATAAAATGAGTAGAGCAAATATTGCAATAATTGTGCACTTAAAAAGAATTATTGTTAGAGAACAAGAGGCATACGCAACAGAGACGTAACCACGTATTATGGTTTTATCCAACTTCCTGGTCGAATCCCGCCACGGTTTGCTGATAGAACACTCATGCCATATTTGTTGGGAGAAAAAAAATTATTTCCAGGAGTCTAGCTTCTCTTCCTCCTTTTCCCACAGCCACCTCCTGCCTTTAAAGTGCTTGAACATGCAGCGGGAAGTCACCAGAGGGCATTCTCAGACCATCTCAATATTAAGGAACTACAGCAGGGAAGTACAAGGCAGTTCTCCCCTTTGACCTCCTTTTGGATGAGGCAATGGTTTCTAACACACGCTCGGAAACACTTGGAGTCTGTAGGCTGATGTGCTAAATAAACCACCACCCAACTCTGGGTTATCAGCAGAGACATTTTACTGAGTCTCCACAGACTTCAGAAGTTTCTGCTCCTATACTGACACCGATGTCATCCTGGAAAGCTGGGCAGGCAACATGGGCAGGCAGAGAGACCTCTGGCCTGGGAATCCAGAGATGTGGGGATTTGGGTTCTAGCATTAACTGTTTTGACCTTAGTCAAATTACATTTTGCCCCAAATCTCAGTTTTTGCATCTGTAAAATGAAAATTAGGAAGAACACCTGAAGATCATTTTGAGGTCTAACTATCAATGGTTAAATTCTTTCCTTTCTCCTCTCTCCCTTTGTTTTTCTTTCCAGATTAAACTAAAGGAGAAACTGGGATATACTGACACTGTATTTGGAGTAGGTCTGCTATGACCTTGCAATGCTGAAGAGACCACCTCCAAAGGATTGACTATGTGCACTGCTCACTGTCGAGTTGAAAGCTGAGCACCCAGGGTTTGAGTGGAGACTTCCCTTTCCCCCAATGCATACACACTTTGTTCAGGCTTCCTAGACTGGGGCATGCCTGCCTTCGGAGTTGGAACAGCCACGGGACCAATATAGTCTAGCACCTTGGAACATTGATTCTACTCAAGAATTTTGGAAAAAAAGATGACTTTTTAAATGTTAAACAGAGATATTATGGAACGTGGGTTAAAAATTTGCAGGCATTTTTATTGTTAAAAACAAGACATCAGAAATGTGGGGTCTGGAGTTGGATGCTTTGGGTTGTACTTCTAGATCTCCTGGGATTAGAATTATTTCTTCATTTTATTGGGTTGTGTTGGAGGAAAGGTTTGGAAAAGCTTAACACTTGAAGTATGTTTTGAATGTGTTTTAGGTTGGGTTCCTTTGAAGCAGAGCCTGAGGCAGACATTCAGTTGCATGTAAATTGCTGAGGGTACGGGTGCTTTTTAGGGAGGAAACCAGCTAATAAGTGAGAGAAGCAGGGTAGGAAAGGAGACAGAGCTGAACAACCACGTGGTCTCAAGGAATGTGATCTGACTCATGGCGGGGGGCTCTGATGAATAAATCAAGCCACAGAATTGACCCACCTTGAGGCAAGGGGGCTGGGATTTTGTATCCCCATGTCAGTCATTATTTGCAGGCTATCCCCAGGGGTGAAGCCTGAGAGGTGACACTCTTCAGTTAGGGGGCAATTCCCCAGAAAAGGGAACAGTTTCCAGCTGTGTGTCCCCAAGGGTATGCTGGAGTTGGCTCATAATAGCTCACCAATGCTGACTGTGCACGTTGCTTCCCAATTCCCCATTCTGTGACCTCACTCTGGTAGCTTGCAGTTGACTATGATGGAAGCGTTTGCATCATGAAAATCAACAAAAGCTACAAATCCAGGCCTTTACACCCTGACAGAGAGCCAGTTGTTAAACGTTTGCCAGCATGCCCCTGGCCAACACTCTCAGCAGCTGGGGGCTGGTGTCCTAGCTGGTGAAGGGCATCTGGGCAGGGCACCAGCAGCACCTACTACACAGGAATTATAGATAGACCTGCCCGCAAGGGACCTCTCCAATCAATGTGTCAGTTGGCAAGCCATTCCTATAGGGTTGGCCTTTCCTAGCGTCTTTCAAAATTCACACAGTATTGGGAAGCACAGAACTAATGATTCACAACATTCCAATCAAAATGACTATGTTTTTTAATCAGGAGAAAAGTAGAGAGGAAAACCTCAGGAAAGAAGGTGCAATCTGAATTACCTGCAGTAAGGGACAAGGAAGAGCTCTGCTATGTCACTTAGGGACAGAATTTAGAATGGCTCTGACTCTGTAATATTTTTTGGAAAATATTTTTCGGAATTTATCATTTAAAACATTGCAGTTGACTAAGATGATAGGAGGCTAGACTTTTTACTATGAAAATTTGGTTAAGGAAAACTTCGAAAATATACAAAAGTATATCTATATCTGATGAATAGTATCGTAAACCCACACATATTTATCACTCAGTTTCAAAAATTATTAATGTATGGCTAATCTTGCTTCATTTACATCCCCCCCTGGGGTAGGGGAAGTTTTGAAGGCTTGGTTAACTGGGTAAAGGTTGAATGTGGTCTAGACAAATGCCAGGATTGGGGGACTTCACCAAGGACAAAGGGGAAGGTTTTTGACAGATGGCAGGCACAGCAGCTAATGGACCACCGTCCCTAACCTGTTAGGATCCAGTAGGAATCATCAGAAGACACATGGAATGCATGACATGGGATCTGTATTCTGATTAAGACTGCAATTTTCACCTGCAGCTCTTCCTAAATGGAAGAACCAGTGATAGAAAGAACAAAGAGCAGAGTGACGGCATTCCTGCAAAAGGAGAGCGACGCTTTGCTTCCTAAGTACTGCCTTCCCCCCCACCCCCCTCAGGCTTTCTCTTTCTGTTCCCGTAGACAAGAGAAAAGTGTCAGGACAATTTCTGAGTCCAAATTCTAAATTATATTCCATCTTTAGAGCAAGGCTCGTCACCACCATAACAAGATAAGAATCTTGACTCTTATTTGATGGGCAAAGAAATCTCATCCGAAACAGAAGCACCTTCTTGTGGTAGGTTTACTGTACTCATGGTGATGAACTACGGCCTATACGCTTTTTTCTTTTTCTTTTTT
>RJWJ010008581.1:0-52957 GCA_004363605.1 Indri indri
TCATTCGTTTGCTCACTGCTTGTGGAGCCTGGCTTTGTTGCCTGCAGCACGGATTAAGATGGTCAACCAACAGAATAGGCTCCTCTGCTTTATTTTAAGAGATGGGGTCTTGCTGTATCACGGCCAGGCGGGGCTACTGAATTGCTAACAGTCAAATAAGACAAATGCCCCAATACAAAGGACTGATGTCGTCTTTCCCGTGGGACTCCCTGCTTCCTCCTGACGTCACCGCCTCACCCAGCTCTGCCTACTATGTTTCTGTCCCTGCGGCTGATCACAGCCTGGAGAAAACAGACACCCAAACTGACTTGTGTCACTTCCCTTTCCTGCTCGCCTCTGCTTGCATTTCACTGTTGGTCTGTTCCACACCTTTCCTCTTGATCCCCTCAGCAGCCCAAGTCCTCTTTTATCTTTTTCCTACAAGACCTTTGCTTTTCCTGCTTTGAGCCCCTGGAAGCAAGAGAAGAGATCTCCTAGGGGCCCAGTCCCCTGCCTCAGGGCCTGTTGTCTCTGCTCAGTAGAGACTGGGGATGGTCTGTCCCTGCTCCTGGCTCTTGCTGGCCCTGCGATTGTGCCCCCCTTGCCAGCCCCGCTAGCAGTCTCAGGATGGTGTGGCGTCGTTCCTCCATGGTGTCACCAATATTTACTTCAAGGGAATTCTTTGATCAAAGTACCCAGATGGTGGTATTGTCCATTAAGACACACACTCAAAACGAGGCTTTTTTCCCCTCCATTGTTCCATCTTTAAAACAAAAATTGTCCATGAAATATGTTTTTATCTTTAGCAAACACCCTTCCTCTATGTTCCACTGAAAAACTAAAAACTTGCTTGTATTCTGTCTTCAGTTCTTGCCTTCAGTTCCCTTGACTCCATCCAATCAAGCTGTCACATCCACGATTCCACTGATACTTTCTTCCTCAGAGTCACCAGTGATCTCCCCATTTCTAAAACAGTATTTAGTTTTCTGTCCTGTTTTCTTTTTCTCCGGTCCACAACACGTTGCAGAGCTGGTCTCTCCTTCTTTCCTTTCTCCTGGCCTCAAGGGTGTCCCGCTAACCTTCAGAAGTCTGTTTGATTTAATGTTCTTGTCGCCTCCATGATCACTTTCCACTTTCCTCTTCTGGTGTGGCCTGAACTCCCTGTTCTCTGCATGTGGAGTGACCCACAGCTTGGTCCTTGGACCCCTTCTCATCTCAGTCCACACCCCCTGCCTTTCCTGCTCGTCTCGTCTCATGGTTTAAACCCCACGGGCATGTCAAGGTGTCCCTTGCAGACTCTCCCCTGGAGTGTGCAATCCTGTGTCCAGCTGTGTCCTCCACTCTCTGCCAGGCTGTCTAACAGGCATCTCCCCCTTTGTGTGTCCAAAAGCTCCCCCAAACATGTTCCCCTTTAGCCCCACATCTCGGGTGAGAAGGACCCTGTACTTCCTGGGGCTTGGCTGAACTTATCAGCATGCATTTTAAATATTTAAGATAATTACGTTATTTGTAAGTGTTGTAGTTTCTCATATAAAGAAAACATCACATGTTCCCTTGGTATGGGTGAGGGTATACATAGTTTCCAAAATTCTCTTGAGGTGTGGGAGAGAAATGTTTGCAGCCCTGGCCCTCCCAGCTCTGCTCCCCCAGGACCTCTCTGGACTCATCTCCTGCTGGTGTCGTCCTCGGTCACTCTGCTGCAGCCTCACAGGCCTCCTTCTTTCCTGGGGCCAAGGTGGCTCCTGCCTCAGGGCTTCCACATGGGCTGTCTGTCTGCCTAGAACTCTCTGGCCCCTCCCCTGCAGGTGGAAACATCCTTTCTTCCCCAGGTCATTGTGCTGACATCCCCTTGTCAGTGGAGGCTTCTCCCACTTGCCCCAACTTAAGATTCCAGCCACATCCTCCCCCCTCCACTGGTCCATATTGTCTGTTCTGGATGTTTGTTTTTGTTCCTTCGCCGTTCACTCTCTGGACACTGGTGGCAACACGTCGCCAAGGGGACAAGAGCACAGGGACGTGTGCTGGCTTGTCCCTCTGAGCAGAGCTCACCTGTGGCTCCACATTGGGGTGCTGAGGCGTTGCAGATCCAGCTCTTGTGCCCTCGTCTCAGAGGTTCACATTCACATAGTCTAGTTGGGACCCTCCTTATTTACAGTGCCCCAAGTGATTCCAGTCTGTGTCCAGCGTTGAGTGTCAAGGCTGAATTTCTTTTATTTCTATGGGCCGAGATCAGCCTGTGATCCATGCAGGGGTGAGGGGCGCTGTGCTCTGCATCAGGTTTGGTCAGGTCCATAGCTGTGCCCTGGGGAGAGCTCAGCCCAGCCCAGCTCCCCACAGCTGCAGCCTGTGAGTGGCTTCATGATAAGGGGAGCGAGTTCTGCACAGAGGGGTCAAAAACTCACTTGCTGGGCTTCCCGTAGGAGTGTTTTATCCTCGCATCCCTCCCGGTGCAGTGAGTAGCAGAGGACCGTCTTTCTGCAGGGTGAGGTCTTTCTTTGTGTGGTGTAGCACAGGAAGGGGGTGTGTGGCTTTCAACCTCCTGTTTTTGACTTTCAGGATTGACTTCTGAAGACTCATGTTGAGTGAGGAAGAAGCCTGGAAGCGGGGGAGGAGGAGAGAAAAGGAGTCAGGAATGGCTCTTACTCAGGTAAGGTGATATCGTCAGTGGGTGGTTCTGGGTCTCCCTCCTTTCTGCCATGGCGGGCGCTGGAGTTGCCGATCTTCTCTGACTCTGCAGCGTCCCGCCTGACGTGTTTGCTCACACTCACCCCTGCCTTCCCTCAGTCCCTGTCATCTCCACTGAGATTCCATCTCGCTGTGACCCTGTGTAGAGGCTCCACTGGACATGGTCCTGGGAAGGGCTTCCCACCCACACATGGGTTGGAGATGGGGTGTGGCCCTGTGGTGTCAGTGCTGTTGGGGAGCCGGGACTGTCTAGGGGCCACGTCTGGGTGCACTGTCCGTTCTGTAGAGGAAGATTAGAGAACTTGCCCATAAGTCATGGATTAATGTGCGCAGACACCTGCTAAATGCTCTACAAAGGGAGGAATAATCAGGAGAAATCTTTTCTGACTCATTTATATTACATCTGTGGCTCAATCAGTGAGTCACTGACTCAAACTCTTAACGACCGAGTGGAATGGAAAGTTTAGACACAGACATCAGTGATAGAGGATTCTTTCATTCCATCATCTGTTTTTGCTATAACATAAATGTCAAAGAGCAGGAGCTTCATTAAACTATTCTCAGACAGTCCATAGCACAGATACTGTGGTGTTCCTGCAGGGACTCCTGTGCGACAGGTGTTTTAGCCAAGAATGGTTATAATTTTTCTCAGACCTGGGAGCAGAATTTCTTTGCCATTAGAGAAGATGGAACTATATTTTTGTTTTACCAATTATTATTAAATATTCCATTTTATTTGAAACACCACACGACACGTATTTATGTTATAGTAAACCTCCAAACAAACTTGCTTAGCTTAGGTGCTAAGGCATAGAGCACCCCCAGTCCTGTGTGGCCTTCCACCCTCCCTCCCGTGTTAGTGGGGAATCCCTGTTGTCAGTTTTGTGGTGAGAGTCCAAGTCCTGTAGAAACATCTACTTCATTATGAGGTTAAACAGTGAAGTTCTTCAGTGAATGCTTTGTTAGGACATTTTAACCAGCAAGCTTCAAAAATGTGTATGTTTTTTGTTAGGAAACATTTACGGATAGCTTGCTCTAGAATTCTACCTCCTTGTTGGAGCATTCTGCTGGGGAAGACAGGTGGATGTTTCAGCTTTTTCACTGTTACAAAGAACGCCACAGTGGCTGCCTCTGAACAAGTCAACTTCACTGCAGATATCAGAGGATTCCTCCAGATCAGGCATTTGAAAGAGCGATTGCTTCTTCTGGGATGGTGCCTTTCCTACCTTGCTAAATCTGGCAACATTCCATCTCCACCTCAGCTGCAAAGGTACCCTCGCCCACCAACAACACAAGAGACTTCCCTGTCATTAAACAAAACTTGCTACAGTGTTGTTTTTACAAGTTCTAAATCTGGGCAAAAAGACAATCCCTTTTTTCTCCTACATTTTCTGATTCCTCACGAGTCTCAGAAGCTTTCATTACTTTGTGGATATGTATATATAAGATGGATTTTATATGTTGCTCCATTTTCTTCTCTTGTATATTAAGAGTTATTTTATAGTCCGTGGTTTAACTCTTTATGTATATGCCTTGTTGTCTTTCTGTAAGTTCTGGATACTTAAGGTGAAACAAAATTCTTCTGTGATTCAAGCCCCCATCTTTTATTGGGTGTGTGTGTTTTATCTTGGTTCGGACCTCACTTAGTGCATGGATACAAAATGGTATGATTCTTTTAGATCTAGTAGTTTAATATTTTGTTTGTATGTCTTACTAATTTGGACTTTTGGGTATACATTGTAGGTACTTTAATTGATTTAAAGTTTCAAATAATGTATATCATAAGTTGTTTCTATGTAGTTTGTAAAAGGATTTCATTTTTTTGTTGTTGTTCCGGATGACGTTGCTTCTGCTGTGACAGAACACAGGCTTACCGTTTTACTCTTTTAGTTGCATCTTTTGAAGGACAGAAGTTTTCCAGTTGGAGATAGCCCCATTTGTGTATTTTTGCTTTTCTGGTTATGCTTTTGGTGTTATCTCCAAGAATCATTGCCAAATGTAATGTTGTGAAATTTCCTTCTGTTCCTAGTCTGTCTTTCCCTGTGTCAATGTGGTGTATTACATTGACTGACTTCCTTCTCCTGAACCACCCTCGTGTTCCTAGTGTGTATCACACTTGATCATGGTCTATAGTTCTTTTAATGTGCTGTACAATTTGGTTTCCTAGTATTTTCCTGAAGGCTTTTTCTTTTTTTTTTAGAGACATAGTCTGTTCTGTGGCCTAGGCTGGAGTACAGTGGCTTGATCTAGCTTACTGTAATCTTGAATTCCTGGGCTGTAATGATCCTCCTACCTCATCCTCCTAAGTAGCTAGGATTATAGGTACACGCCACCATACCCAGCTATTTTTAAAATTTTTTTTTGAGATGGGGTCTGGCTATGTTGCCCAGGCTGTTCTTAAACTCCTGAGCTGAAGAGATGTTCCTCCTCAGCCTCCCAAAGTGCTGGGAAAACAGGCACGAACCACTACACTCAGCCTGTTGACTTTTTTTTTTTTTTTTTTTTTTTTGAGACAGAGTCTCACTCAGTTGCCCTGGCTAGAGCGAGTGCCGTGGCGTCAGCCTAGCTTACAGCAACCTCAAACTCCTGGGATCAAGGAATCCTTCTGCCTCAGCCTCCCGAGTAGCTGGGACTACAGGCATGCGCCACCATGCCTGGCTAATTTTTTCTATATATTTTTAGCTGTCCAATTAATTTCTTTCTATTTTTAGTAGAGACGGGGTCTCGCTCTTGCTCGGGCTGTTCTCGAACTCCTGAGCTCAAACAATCCACCCGCCTCGGCCTCCCAGAGTGCTAGGATTACAGGCGTGAGCCACCGCACCCAGCCAGCCTGTTGACTTTTTCACTGTATCCATCAGGAACATTGTGTAGTTTTGTTTTCTTGTAATATGTTTGCCTGGGTTGTATCAGAGTCATGGTGGTATCATAGAATGAAATTTGTTTGTGTTCCCTTCTGTTATTTGGCAATGAGAAGGATTGGTGTTAATGTTTCATTAAAAGTTTGATAGAATTATGCAGTGATTATGAATTTTGCATCTGTATCTAGTCTCTTGGATGGGAGATTTTGATTAATCTCCTTACTACTTATAGGAGTGTGTAGATTTTTTCTTTTTGACTCAGGAGCTTTGTGTGTTTCTACAGATTGATGAATTTCTTCTAGCTCATCTAACTTGTTGGCATGTGCTTGACCATAGTTGTCTTTGACCCTCTTTCTTCTTACCGTGACATGCTGGTGATGGGTCTGACCGTGTTCCCTAATACCCTTAGGCTGCCTTCATTTTTCTTCATTCTGTTTTTTCTTTTGCTCCTTTTTTTGTTTACTGTTTATGTCTTCCAGCTGGTCAAATCAGCTTTTGAGGCGCAGTAGTGTGTTTTTCAATTCAGTTATTATTATATTTTTCAGCTCGAGAATTTCTCTTCCATTTGTTACAGTTTTAGTTGTGTTGATAATCTCATTTTGTTGATATTACATTGATTTTCTGATGTCCTGAAGTCCATGTGTACTGTCTTAATTCATTTAGCATCCTTGTGACTCTTACTTCGAATTCTTCACGTGGTAATTCGAGAAAATCTTCATTTCTTTAGTGTCAGTTTGTGGTGATTTAATTTGGTCCTCTGTGTGGGTTATGTTTCCTTTGTATTTTATCTATGTCGTTATCTTCTGTTGGGACTTGAGCATTTCACAGATCAGGCACTTATTTCCAGTTTTTGTTTCCCTTCATTCAGGGAGGACACGCTTCATGTAGCCCGACCTGAAATTCTCGGGACCTCTCAAGACTTTTTGAGGATGTGTCCTCTCTAGGCTTTTGCTTATAATGTAACTGAACAGATTGTGCCCTTTGAGCCATTTTCTACTCAGAAGCTCTCCTGCTGTCTGCCTGATACTCTGCAGCCTCGCTGGTGCTCTAGCAAAGGGTGGTCTGGATCTCCCCCTAGTGTCTCAGCCGTGTTATTGCCGAGATTCATTACGTTCATGGCCTTTGTTTTCAATGGCTCCCCTGCCCAGTGTGTTTTTACTTTCAGTGCTTATATTCACCCAGGATAGAAATTTGTCCCTCCAGTAGTCCCTTGAAAACCAGAATGTTGAATGGATGTTCCCATACTTTTCCTCCCCTGAAAGAAATCGGGAGTTAGGGGTTTCTTCAAAATGTTTCCACATCATGCCAGGGTATTGCCTCTGGCAAGGTGTCTCAAGTGTTCCTATTAGGCATCCATTAGGGGTTCCACCCTCTTAAGTGATTTCTCAACTTCTCACACAGACAGTTGATCTGTGTGTTGTTATCTGTGTGTGTCTCCGTGTCTCGGGTTTGCTTTTCCTCTATCTTACTTATATCACCACATGGATACAGTTTTATAATTTCCTTACATAAGCCTGGAAATATCTTTTAATTAGGTGCCATGATACATTTGCTAGTGGAAACGTCAGATGTACCATGTGTATGTGTCTGTCTAATGATAGCTGCTAAAGAAAGAAGATGGTTTTCAGTATCTTGATATTAGTTTTTATACTTAAACAGCATTGTTTTTCTAGGTTGCAATCATGTCATCTGTTAATTTTAACAAATCTAGCTCTTTATTCTCTTCCCCACTCCCTTTTTTTTTTCCCCCAGTATTTTCCTCATTATTGGACCCTGCTGAGATAGATATCCTGGGCAGTGGTGTTTGGCTGGAGCCCTGGCCTGCCCAGTTTTCTCCATCTCAATTAAAGGAAATGCATCCAGTGCTTACTGGTGACCCTGATATTTGGTGAAGTATCCTTGCTTAATATTAGGGGTTTTTCACCATATTCATTTTTTGGCCTGATTTTTAACTGTCTAATAATTATTTCAGGTCCATAGTGTTGTGATACATTTTTTATAAATCTACGTCTGTTCTTTTTGTTGTTGTTTTTTTTCTTTTTTTTAAGAGACTGGGTTTCACTTTGTTGCCTAGACTGGAGTACAGAGGCATAATCAGAGCTCACTGCAGCCTCCAACTCCTGGGCTTAAGCAATCCTCCTGCCTCAGCCTCCCAAGTAGCTGGGACTACAGGTGCGCAGCACCACAGCTGGCTAATTTTTAATTTTTTGGCAGAGGCAGGTTCTCACTGTGTTGCCCAGTCTGGGCTTGACCTCCTGGCCTTAAGCAGTCTTCCCACCTTGGCCTCCCAAAGTGCTGGGATTACAGATGTGATCCACTGCACTGGCCTAATCTAAATTTGTTAAATTAATGTATGATACTGAAAATTTCCATTTCTCATGTAATGAATTTTATTACAGAAAGAATCTATTATAATAAACTCCATTGGGCTTTTTGGTAATGCCTACATGTCTGAACTTCACTGCATAAAATTGTATCTATATTTTTGAATATATGTATTTAATAGGCATTAGAATTCAAGTTCCTACTTTTTTTATGTTGTACCATTTTTAAATTTTTTTTTAATTATTATTTCAGAATATGCCAGGGGTACAGGTGTTTGGTTCCATGGATTGGTTTTGTACAGCTTTAGTCAGGTGTAAGTGTGTCCATCATTCAGATAATGCACGTTGTGTCCATTAGGAGTGATTTCACCCATCCCCTTCTCCCCCCTTTGACCTGCTTGATTTCCTTTGAGTTTTACTTTCGTATGTGCAGCTGAGTGCTGATCAGTTAGTTCTAATGTAACAGTGAGTATGTGGTGTTTTTTTTTTTTCATTCTTGCGCTGTTTGACTTAGGAGAATGGTCTCCAGGTTGTTACAAAGTGTATTAAGTCATCTTTTTTTTTATGGCTCAGTAGTAAGTACTCTATGGTATACATATACCACATTTTATTAATCGACTCATGAATTAACATGCAGTTGGGTTGATTCCACCTATTCGCAAATGTGAATTGTGCTGCAATAAACATCTGAGTGCAAGTGTCTTTTTTATAAAAGGACGTTTTTTCCTTTGGGTAAATACCCAGTAGGGGAACTGGTGGATCAAATGGTAGGTCTACTTGGAGTTCCTTGAGGTATCTCCGTATTAATTTCCGTAGAGGCTGTACTAGATTACAGTGCCAGCAACAGTGTATAAGTGTTCCATTCTCTCTGCATCCACACCAACATATATTGCTTTGGGACTTTTTTTTTTTTTTTTTTTTTTTTTTTGAGATAGAGTCTTGCTTTGTTGCCTGGGCTAGTGTGAGTGCCATGGCGTCAGCCTAGCTCACAGCAACCTCAAACTCGTAGGCTCAAGCAATCCTCCTGCCTCAGCCTCCCAAGTAGCTGGGACTACAGGCATGTGCCACCATGCTCGGCTAATTTTTTCTGTATATTTTTAGTTGTCCGATTAATTTCTTTCTATTTTTTTTGTAGAGACAGGGTCTCACTCTTGCTCAGGCTGGTCTCAAACTCCTGAGCTCAAACAATCTGCCTGCCTCAGCCTCCCAGAGTGCTAGGATTACAGGCTTGAGCCACCGTGCCCAGCCTGTTTTCGGACTTTTTGATAAAAGCCATTCTCACTGGAGTTAAGTGATATCTCACTGTGGTTTTGATTTGCATTTCCCTGATAATTAGAGACATTGAGCATTTTTTCATATGTGTATTGGCCATTAGTCTATTATCTATTTAAAAGCTCTGTTCAAGTCTTTTGCCCTCTTTTTAATGGGGTTGTTGATTTTTTTCTTGCTGGTTTGTTGGGTTCTTTGTAATTCCTAGTGTTTAGCCATTTATCAGATGGATAGCATGGATATATTTTCTCCCATTCTGTAGGGTGTCCGTTCACTCTATTGATTGTTTCCTTGGCCGTACAGAAGGTTTATAATTTAATCAACTCCCATTTATTAATTTTTATTCTTCCTGTGATGCAGTCAGGGTCGTCTTCTAAATTCTTTGCCTAGGCCAATATCTAGACGAGTTTTTCCAACATTTTCTTCTAGCATTCTTATAGTTTCATGTCTTAGGTTTAAATCTGTTATCCATCAGGAATTGATTTATGTGAGCAGTGAGAGGTAAGGATCCTGTTTTAGTCTTCTGCGTGCGGCTGTCCTATTTTTCCAGCAACATTTATGAAATAGGGATTCTTTTCCCCAATATATTATTGTCTGCTTTTTCAAAGATTAGATGACTATATGTGGAGGGTTTTATGTGTGGGTTCCCTGTTCTATTACTTTGATCTCTGTGGAGGGTTTTATATCTGGGTTCTCTGTTCTGTTACATTGGTCTCTGCCCCTATTTTGTGCCAATAGCGTGCTGTTTTGGTTACTGTACCCTTGTAGTATAGCTTGAAGTCTGGTGAAGTGATGCCTTCTGATTTGTTCCTTTCGCTTAAGGTTGCTTTGGCTATTGAAGCTGTTTTCCAGCTCCATACGCAGCGTAGAAGTATTTTTTGTAGATCTGTGAAAAATGTCCTTGGTATATTGATGGAGATTGTATTGAATCTGTGCATCACTTTGGGTAGTATGGGCATTTTAACAATGTTGATTCTACCAATCCATGAGCATGATATGTTTTTCCATTTGTTCTGATCCTTTGCAGTTTCCTTCCTCAGTGATTCATAGTTCTGCTTGTAGACATTTTTCACCTCCTTGGTTAGATATATTCCTGGGTATTTCATTTTCTTTGTTGCTGTTGTGAAAGGTATTGAGTCTTTGATTTGATTCTCAGCTTGATTGTTGCTGTATGGAGATACTACTGATTTGTGTACATTGATTTTGTAACCTGAGACTTCGCCGAATTTATTTATGAATTCCCGCAGTCTCTTGGCAGAATCTTTGGGGTTTTCTAGATAGAAGATCCTGTCGTCAGCAAAGAGTAATAGTTTGACCTCTTTTTCCCCATTTGGACACCCTTCAGTTCCTTCTCTTCTTACCTGATTGCTCTGGCTAGGACTTCCAGCACTACGTTGAATAAGAGTGGTGACAGTGGGCATCCTTGTCTTGTTCTAGTTCCGAAACACCAGCTTACAGGTAGCTCCGGAATTGTGTTCCTCTATTCCACCGTAAGTCCACAAGGGAACAGGGGAGGGCCTCGGTCTCCGTGAAGACCTCAGCCTGAAGTGAACACCTGCCATAGAGAAGCAGCTGTTGATGAGCTTGGGTTGTTTGAGGAAACTCGTTGGTATAATTGTCATAGGAATTGCCTAAAATAGTATTAAAATGATGGGAGAATACTCAGCTTTGAGCCTAGGAGCAAATGCCATTGTGTGCATCCATTTTAAAAGTATTGAGAGATTACATTAAAGGTTCCCTGTTAAAACAGGGGACACTATTATCTCATCAATATACTGCTTTGAGAACAAAGGTTTACAACATAATAAGCACACTAGGCTGCAGGGAAAATGATATCACCCAAAACTTTCTTCTTTGTTGGTCTTTACAAATAATATTCTTTCTGCAGTCAACATCCTTATCTAAGTTGTTATCACAATTTATGAGTGTAAGAGGCAGAACTCTATATTTCCAGTGACCAGCCCCCAGCCTGAAGCTATGTAGGGGCCTCTGGCCACCACTTATCTCATTAACATACCAAAAGATAGTGTTCCTCCAGAGATTTCAAGTGAGCTGTATGTCAGGTGGGAGTAGATGACCACATGTTAATATTTCACAGTATCACAATGTGCATCTGTCAGCCCGTTCACTTCAATCCAATCTATTCTTAGAGTTCTCTCCTCACATTATGTGAAGATTAGAGCTCTCCTAATAGCTACCTGGTTAAATGTGTTTTTCATTTTAGGGACAGTTGACATTCAGGGATGTGGCCATAGAATTCTCTCAGGAGGAGTGGAAATGCCTGGACCCTGCTCAGAGGGCTTTATACAAGGCAGTGATGTTGGAGAACTACAGGAACCTGGTCTCCCTGGGTGAGGATAACTTTCTTTTAGAAGTCAGGATGTCCTCTTGTTTATCTTTGCATTTTCTCTTGTGAGTGTCTGGTTAGCTCCTGCATTGCTTCACTGAGATCGAAGCCCTGTTGATTCAGAAATGAAAAGCTTTATAATGGGGTATCTAGACTTTAACTGTTCTCTTTCTTCAGATGTTCTCCCCTTTCATGATGTATCATTGGATGGTTCCAGAGCTTATGTATGTGTAAAACCTTGTAGCAGATGTTTAAAATATCCGATTTCCTGTTTTTTACTCCTGTGCTTTGATTCATTGGTTCTTCAAAAACAGCTAAATGTCTCTGTGTTACAGTATTCCCTGAGCATTCAGAAGGAGGCATTCATAGGATGGATTTCTGACATACATTTATATGTCCATCTGGAAAATCCTGTCTCCTTACCTAAACATAGGGCTGGGATTCTGGAAAAGCCATGATACCTTATATTCCTTTCTTTCTGTAAGCAGGAATTTCTCCTTTTGACCTGAGTATTATCTCCACGTTGGAGCAAGGGAAAGAGCCCTGGACTGTGGAGAGCCAAGTGCAAATAGCAAGAAAATCAGATGGGTGGAAATGGATCAAAGGCACCATCACAGGTGAGTGCTCAGAGGGATCCAGAGAAAGCTGCTCGCTAAATAGTGTTTGGGAAACTCTATGCAATTCTGAGGGTTCTGTGGGAAAACACGGAACTGTGAGCTCTGGAAGGACATTTTTCTTTTCCTTCCCTTCTCACTCTGTTCCTCAGATATGTAACACTTCATCCTTGTACCCTCCAGTGGTGCTTCAGCTCAAACAGAAACAGATGGAAAGTCTCATCATGGTGGACAACACTGTGTTATCTGACTTCGTGAACTGTTGTGTTGTTGACACTGAGCAGCACAGGAAAGGCTGTTTCAGAAGGGTTGCTTTCCCCCTTGGTCTTTCCTTCTGCGGTTGATTCCATCTGATGCTAAGTTCTCAGTCCATGTTGATCAGAGCTGTGGCCTTCATAGTCCTGATGACTGAACCTCTCCATGCTCCATCCCATTTCGTGTGCTTGGAAGACCCAGTCAGGAGATGGGAAACATTGTCCGGTCTTCCATTGCATCTGGGTCTCCAGAAACTTCCTGGAGGTTTCTGAAGCCCTTTCTGCCTGGTGAGATCCCTCAGCCATTGTTGCCACACTTCACGGGTGTGTATGACAAGGGAGTGAGTTGGATCTTATGAGATTGTCACTCAGCAGGAAAAAATTCAATAGAAACATCCTCTCTTTGCTCTCCAGTCCTACGTGGGTGCAGATCCTATTCTGTCAGTCTCTTTTTGTGTGCTCTGTTGGCAGAACATGGAGTCCAATCTCAAGATGCCACAAAATCTGATACCAATGCATTGTATTTTTCTCTTTTCCACTGCTGTTACTATTGAGTGACTGTAGGGAGCCTTGGTTCTGCCTGATTTTGTACTGTTTTAGTTTGTATGATTTTCTTTCTGAAACTGGCTTCTAACATACACGTTCCTGTACAAGTCAGGATCTGCCCTCATGTATCTTTGCAGTTTCTCTCGTGAATCTCTTGTTAACGCCTCCATTGCTTTACTGAGATGACAGCCTGAAGGCTGACTTGTTGGGATAATCCACCTTTAGGTTATGCATAACTTCTTGTGGAGTATCCCATGGAGTGGGTTTACTGCATAACATAAAATTGATGAAGGAGAACGCTTTAACCAATGTGATTGTATATCATCCTTCTGCATGCGAAGATGCCCTTTGAAGCCACTGAGTAGAGCTGGCCCATGATCCTGAGATAAAAATTATCAGGAGATCCTGACTATTAAGTATTTCCTATTTTTCTAGTTTTTTATAAGCATCACAAAAGTGTCACTGTGACAATGCTGATCACATATACTAATGATCATCTCCTTTGAGCCAGCAGTCAATGTTGTAGGAATTTCTTCCAGGGAGAACATTGTTTAAGGCCACTGCCTCATGTGTAAACTGTTGTTCATGTCACGTTTTCATCCCCTGTATGTGTCACTATTTATTTTCACCAACAAAAACTTTGTCATTTTGTCGTTGGTTCATACCTGTAACAGGCATAGTTTTGATACATTTTCTTGAGGGAGCTTATGAAGGTAAATGATGTCTCCATATTTTAATTCTACCATAGTTTGTTTAAGCCATTTCGTCTTGTATAGTTTTATGTATTACAAATCAACTTTTTAACATTTTATTTAATCAGCAGTTCATATATTCAAGCAATTTTGAGCATAAAGAACAAACTTAGAGTTATCATTGTACCTGATTTGAAACTATGTTACAAAAGTATAGTAATTAAACCAGGATTGTAGCAGCCTAAAAATAGACACATTGATTAGTTAAGCAGAATAAAGAAGAGAAATGAACGAATACATATATGGTCAATGGATTTTTGCCAAAGGTGCCAAGGACACACAAAGGAAAAAGGACAGTCTCTCAGTACATAATGCTGCAAAAATGATTCCACTTGCAGAAGAATGAAACTGGACCCTTATCTCACGTCATATACGAGGGCTGTCCAGAAAGTATCCAGCCATGTAATATGAAAAATAGTATTAACAATAGCTGTATACTTTCCTACAGCCCTTGTATAAATACAACTACTAGAAGAAATCACAGGGAAAAACCTACATGACATTAGTCTTAGAAATCATTTTTTTTTAGCTTTGACCCCAAAAGCTCAGGCAAGACAAGCAAATACAGATGAATGGGTTTGCGCCAAACAAAAGTGTTTCTTCACAGCAGAGGAAACAATTAATAGAAACTTTTCATCGTGAGAAAATATTTGCAAGCCGTACATCAGGTAGGAGATTAATATCCAAAATGTGTAAGAAACTGAAAAAACTTAATGGCATGAAAAGGAATAACCCAATTAAAAAATAGTCAGAGGACCTCAGTACATATTTCTTGAAAGAAGACATGCATATGAACAATTGATATATTAAAAAGACACAACATTAGTAAACATTATGAAAACACAAATTTAAACCACAATGAGATACCACTGCACACCTGTCGTAATGGCTATTGCTGAGACGTGTTTGTGAGGATATGGAGAAGAGGAAACACTTCTCTACTGTTAGTAGGAATGTAAATTAGTATAGGCATTATGGGAAACTATGGACTTTCCTCTGAAAACTAAAAATAGTATTACTATATGATCCCACAATCTCACTTCTGGGTATAAGTCCAGAGAATTTAGAATCCGTATGTCTAAGATATCTGCACTTCGTGTTTACCATGGCATTATTCACACAGCCAGGTTATATACTCAAACTAAGTGTCCATTAGCAGATGAATAGATGCAGAAAATGTGGTATACACTACAGAGTGGAATACTACTCAGCCTTCAAAAAAAGGAAGTGTAGTTTCTCACATGTGGATGAACATGGAGGGCATTTTGCTAACTGAAGGAATCAGGCACAGAAATAGAAGTATTGGATGTTTTCATTTATATGTGGAATGCAATTGGAGTAGAGTGTTGGTTATCAGAGGCTGGAGGATGAGGAGTAGGTTGTTCAGTGGGTACAAAGTTTCAGTTCAACAGCAAGAGTAAATGATAAGTTTTGGTGGTGATGGATAGAGTTATAAGCTTGATTCCATCATTCCACATTATATAGTTATATCATGATATTACCTTGTTCCCTACAGATATAAACAATTATACTTTGTAGATATATAATAAAAATTTTAAAAACTGGTATTCCAGTCCTTATACTGTGTACTGGTTCTAAAATGGATGTCCTTGCTTTTTTCTTAAGAGAAAATGGTTCCTGTTTCCACAGACTATAACTTTTTATAGATGTGCTTACTAATTCTTTTATAGTGGGTTACTGGGATGTTTTACTAATTACTTTTTGTTACAATTTATAGATACTTTCTAAGTATGTATTATGCAACATAACTTGTTATCCTTTCAATTGTGAGATAGCCATATGTTTTTTGTCAATTGGTGTATATCTTGGGGTCACTCCTTTCAGGGCTAACGTAAGTTTGCAGATTGTGTTTTAGTTATAGGTTGTTTGAAACTAGACTTCCACAATATTAATTTGGATCACATGTAATCACGTTTTCTTTATTAAACAATACTATTCCTTTTGTGTTCCTAAAAATTGAATTTTATCTTTGTGAAGTTTGCTAAGTATGTTTATATCAGTATTCCTTTTCGTGTAATATTAAGTTTATCAAATTTAAATGTTTGTTTACATGCTGTACTTAATTGGAAACTTAATGGTTCTTATATCTTGTAGATCTCTCTCCTGAATTTGCAATAAGAAATGTACCACCAAAAGGGAAGACCAGTGCAGGAGAAGTATTCCAAACAGTGCCATTGGAAAGACCTGAAAGCCATGACATTGAAGACTTTTCCATTAGGGAAGTCCAGAAAAATATCCATGACTTTGAGTGTCAATGGGGAGATGATGAAGGAAGTTACAAAGCAGAGCTTATGACCCAGAAAGAAAATCTCACTGGTAGAAGAGATCAACGTGATGGAAGGGAGGCAGGAAACAAGCTTATCAAAAATCAGTGTGGAGTAATCTTTAAGTCACACCTGCCTCAACTGCAGCTACTTCAAAGTAAAAGGAAAGTTGACGAATGTAATCAAGTCAAGTCTGTCAACCATGGTTCCTCAGTTTCACCACTTCTAGAAATTCCTTCTAGTGGCAAAACCCACATTTCTCAAAAAGATGAGCATGATTTCATCTTTTCTTCATCATTCACACAAGGACAAAAAGGAAACAATGGTGGCAAACCTTACAAATGTGCTGAACGTGGCAAGGTGTTCACTGAAAATTTACATCTTGCGTGTCATCAGAGAATTCATACTGGAGAGAAGCCTTACAAATGTAATGAGTGTGACAAGGTCTTCACTCGAAATGCATGCCTTGCACGTCACAGGAGATCTCATACTGGAGAAAAACCTTACAAATGTAATGAATGTGGCAAGGCCTTCGCTCGAAATGCAAACCTTGCACGTCACAGGAGAAGTCATACTGGAGAGAAACCTTATGAGTGTAATGAGTGCGGCAAAGCCTTTAGTGTACGTTCAAGACTAACTGTCCATCAGGCAATCCATACTGGAGAGAAACCTTACAAATGTAATGAGTGTGGCAAGGTCTTCACTCAAAATGCATACCTTGTACGTCACAGGAGAACGCATTCTGGAGAAAAACCTTACAAATGTAACGAATGTGGCAAAGCCTTCGCTAGAACTTCACAGCTTGTATGTCACAGGAGAAAGCATACTGGAGAAAAACCTTACAAATGTTACGAATGTGGGAAGGTCTTCAAGCATAATGGCTCCCTTGCATGCCATCGAAGAATTCATACTGGTGAGAAACCTTTTAAGTGTTATGAATGTGGCAAAGCCTTTAGAGTTCGTTCAGTCCTAACTACCCATCAGATAATCCATACTGGGGAGCAACCTTACAAATGTAATGAGTGTGGCAAGGTCTTCCCTCGAAATGCATACCTTGCACGTCACAGGAGAACACATACTGGAGAAAAACCTTACAAATGTAATGAGTGTGGCAAGGCCTTCGCTCAACATTCAGACCTGGGACATCACAGGAGAATTCATACTGGAGAGAAACCTTACCAGTGTAATGAGTGCGGCAAAGGCTTTAGTGTACGTTCAGGACTAACTATCCATCAGGCAATCCATACTGGAGAGAAACCTTACGAATGTCATGAGTGTGGCAAGTCCTTCACTCGAAATGCATATCTTACACGTCACAGGAGAAGGCACAATGGAGAAAATCCTTACAGATGTAGTGAGTGTGGCAAAGCCTTCACTCAAAATTGGCACCTTGTTAGGCATCAAAGTAGTCACAGTGGAGAGAAACCTTACAAATGTTATGAGTGTGGCAAAGCCTTTAGTTTTCATTCATTGTTAACTACTCATCAGATGATCCATACTGGAGAGAAACCTTACAAATGTAATGAATGTGGCAAATCCTTCACTCGAAATGTATACCTTGCACGTCACAGGAGAAGGCATACTGGAGAAAAACCTTACAGATGTAATGAGTGTGGCAAGGCCTTCAGTCAAAATTGGCACCTTGTTAGGCATCAAAGTATTCACAGTAGCGAGAAACCTTATAAATGTTACGAGTGTGGCAAAGCCTTTCGCCTTCATTCAATCCTAACTCGGCATCAGATGATCCATACTGGAGAGAAACCTTACAGATGCAATCAGTGTGGCAAGGCCTTCACTCAATATTCACAGCTTGCATGTCACAGGAGAAGGCATACTGGAGAGAAACCGTATAAATGTTATGAATGTGGGAAGGTCTTCAGGCATAATGGCTCCCTTGCATACCATCGAAGAATTCATACTGGTGAGAAACCTTACAGATGTAATGACTGTGGCAAGCTCTTCAGTGAACGATCAAAGCTTGCAAGGCATCACATAATTCATACTTGATAGAAACCATGCAAATGAGTGTGGCAAGGTCTTCAGTCACAATTCACTCCTTGCATGACATTAGAGAATTCATTCTCAAGAGAATCCTTACAAATGCAGACTATGGCCAACCCCTCATGGGTTCAACCATTAACACTGGAGAGCCCACGCTAAAGAACAATCACATAATTTTATGTGGAAGAGGCTTTCTTCGTGCCTCACAACCCACTGTGCATCAAAATACACATCTTTGATGAAAGCACACAAATGTAAAGTGTATGTTGAGGCTATTACCCAGGTGCCAAAAATGTAGGTGAGGATTTGTATGAGGAATGAGTCAATCTCTAATTCTCCATGATTAACTTTTGATATTACATACTGTAAAATAATTCTAATTCCGAATATGTTGAAACTTACGATATATATCAAAGGTGCCAGGACATTTGGAGATGGCCAATTACCTTAAAGTTACAAAATATTTTATTCATTTGAGAATTCTTGAAAAGGCTACTTTGCTATTCATAACATTCAACTCGAACTTTGAAATCTTACTATTACGCCTTTTTCAAAAGCCTTTTATTGTGGTCTGTGGGAAAGAATCCATTGCATGGCAGGTCCTGCTTTAAGTGTGAGGATCACTCCCATCCATGTTCCTGTAAGGAGGATGCTTCCTTTGAATATTAAATACTGTCTCGATTAGCATTTGGGAGGGGCAGAGAATAACGTAAAAGTATGATGTCACTCATCTTGCTCATTGTGTTCAAAGTTCTCTTCTGACAAGAGGGCACCGTAGGTTAAGTGAGACAAAACTCAGTCAAGTGACCATAATATAGAGCAGATCAACAAATTGGCTACTCTGGTGGCGGACTTACAACAAGCGGTCACCTTACTGGGAGACCAGGTTGTAAGCCTACAAAAGCAAATTAGACTCCATTGTGATTGCTATATCACTCAATATTGTGTTACACCTCATATATAAAATCAGACTTGGTTTCCATGGGAAAACATTAAAGAAACATCTACTTAACGAAATTTGACTGAACAGATTGGAAATTTACAAAAAAAAATATTAAGTACCTTCGGTCACAAACTTGATCTACTCTCTAAGGCTGACATTAACAACGGTATTTCATCTGGAATGGAGTCAGCTAACCCACTTTCTCATCTTAAGATCTATGGGAGTTCCACTATAGTAACTTTCGGAATGATTTTAATCATTTGCTTGTACTTACTTGTACTCTGGAAAAAACTCTGAAGAACACAAGACTCCAGAGACCAATGCCTCGCAGTGAGGGCTATCCAACTCCATCCACTTCTAAAAAGAAGTGGGGAGATGTTGGGAAATGGGGTTAAGAGACATGGAAAGTTTCAGGAGTTTTGCAGGATTTTTGTCTTGAAGGAATCTGTGGGCACATTAGCTCACAGACCAGAAGCTGCTTAGCAACAAGGGAGACGTTCCACCGAGCAGGGGCAACTGCAGGGTGTTGCCAATCTCAAGGCCTGCAAGCCAGTGCCTGGAGCTTATGCAAGACAGGGCTTGGCATGGGGCCAAAGGCTAAGAGACTGATCAAAGGATGTCCACCCAGCAGACACCTGCAGCAAAACCCAGTTAACCTCAAGGACAGTTCTTGTTTCACTCCTGACCACATGTCAGGAGAAATAGATTAGAGACGTATGCAGGCTCAGTGTTCCTGTTTTCTGTGTTACTGCTTAATTAATGATATTTTTAACTTGTGTGCTCTGCTAGGTCTGTTCCTTAATTAGGGCTTAAAATGTTTATCTTGAAAAAATTTTGTGACCATTTGCTCTCGTGGGTAGAATTAGGTAAGGGATCTCTTGAAGCCTTTGGGGAGCCTTGAAACCTAAACGAATGATCTGTACACATAAATCTGTAACCAGTGACAGCTAATTGCTGTACCAATAAATACTGATGCAGGACTGCAGTCTGGGCCTCCTGGCTCACGGGAATGCTGGAG
Source organism: Indri indri (assembly GCA_004363605.1). Lineage (NCBI taxonomy): Eukaryota > Metazoa > Chordata > Mammalia > Primates > Indriidae > Indri > Indri indri. The sequence continues at coordinate 19,876 of RJWJ010008581.1, forward strand.
GACCCCTGACTTCCCTGTCACTTTAAACTACACTTTGTCTCTGTCTGTAATATTTCCAAATGTCTTCTGAGGATCATGCCTGGAACCCATTTTGTTGGCAGAGTCATGAACTCCCAGCACCTCTCCTGAGATTAGAGTCACCCACAGTATCCTTATCGTGGTTAGTAGTTTTGTCTCTTTTTATACCTTCTCTGTCATCATTTCCTTTTATTTTTATTTTTTTGATAAGAGTGCTCAGTAGCTGGTGAAGACGTCTGTCTTAACCAGTGCATGTTTCCCAACTGTCAGTCCCTTTATTCTTTCAAATAGTAACCCTTGTGTATGCAAGCTGTTCTTCATGTGCACTGGAAGAAATGTACACTTTTCTCATCTAATCAGAAAAATGTAAATTGTGTACTTTTCACTGTGTTCACAGATTGATGTACTCATGCTTCCCAGATTCTTAAGCACATTTGTAAGCCACTCACTGCACATAGAGTTCTGAGTTACACAGAGACTTTGATTTAATATTAAATGAAAAATAGCCCCAGTAACTGAAATCTTATGTAATTCTTACAAGTACTCTTACAATTGTATTTAATAAGAGTCATTGTGGAGAAAATCAGAGTCCACTAAGTAATTCCTGAAATAATGTAGAGATACTGAAAATGTCTTTTAGTTTGTATGTTTTAATATATTACATTAAACTTTCCTATGATTTAACTATACCCAGCGTCTGAAGGACAGTTCAATAAAAATGGCATACTGTTTCATATGGCCCTTCAAAAAACTGAGGTGGAATATATACTTGCCTGGAGGTGAAGCTAGAAGGAAAACTTTCATTTATTACAAACATCTGAGGCCATGTTGTTAATGTGGAATATACCTTACATCCTAGGACAAATACGATAATTTGAGATGTGATAATGCTTATGGAGAAAGATTAGCATATTAAAATATTTTCAGTTAAACACTGAAATAACTCTAGGAGACAAAGGAAAACACAAAAGCGTGTCAGTTGATATTTAAAAAGAATGCAGTAGGAATCCAGCATTAAATGGACATTTCCTTTCTGAGATCAAATTGAATGGATTTTGGTGATGTTTAGAAAGTAGGTTCTCATTAAACCTTGATGCCAATAGGCTCTGTTGAAAACAAACAAAAACATGTTTTAGGATTTTCTCTTGACTTCCAATTTTAAGATGCAATATTTATGGAAAAATCTATTAATCTTAGATCCATATAGTAGTAGCAATTTGCAGGCCAAAGACATGAATTTGTTGTTTATTGGGGAGTTTTATTGCTTTTGAAATCACCAAAGGAGCCAGACGGACACATTCAAAGAAAAAAGTTCATGTTAACTCAAACATAGTAAATAATTTCAGGTAACACTATGTAATTAAATTATAAATAGTTGCAATCCTTAAGGTCAATTTTTATTTTGGAATAAATTTATGCCTGCAGAAGTGTGGCAAAGATAGAACAAAGAGTCCTCATACGTCCAATATCTATTATAGTTTCTGTTGATGTTAACACGTTACTTTACTATGGTATATTTTACAAAACTAAGAAACCAACATTGGCATACGTTACTATGAGCTAAATTTGCATTTTGCCAGTTTTAACACAAATGCCTTTTTTCTCTTCCAGGATCCAATCCAGAATACCACATTATGGTTAGTCGGCATATCTCCCTATTCTCCTCTGTTAAAGTTTCTCCGCCTTTTCTAGTTTTTCATGACTTTGGAAGGTTTGAGGAGAACTGGTCCATACTTTTTAGACTATCTCTGAAGTTGGGGCTGTCTGATGTTTTTCTCATAGTTAGACTGGGTTTATAGGTTTTTGGAATATCTCATCTCATCACGACATGCCACATCAGGGATTATATACAATTAACATAGTTAGTCACTGGTGATGTTCAACTTGATCATTTGGTTGAGGTGGTGTTTTTCAGGTCTCCATTATAAAGTTACGATGTGTCCATTTTCATCCTCCTTTGTTTGGATGGGAATCACGAAGTCCAGCCCACACACAGAGGATTTGGGGTACCTGAATTAATCTCTACCTACTGGAAAGAGGAGTATACATGTGCTATTTGGCATTCTTCTATCTGAAAGATTTGTCTCTTCTCCCTCATGTATTTACTCAACTATTTAATCATATCCATGTAAAATCATGTCTGTTGATTTTGTGTATGGTAATAAAAACTATGATATGTATATTTTTGCTCAAATGGTTACAGCTTTGGCCATTTGGAGCTCTATCAGATTGACTCTTCTGTCACTTTGATAGTCTCCAATTTAAAAAACTCTTTGCTGCTTTCTGCTAGTGCAACATGCTCCAAGCTCATCTGGCATTTTTTCTAGCCTCAACCTAGAATCAGTTCTCCAAGAAGCCTTTTATTAGATAATTGTATTAGCAACCAAGATATAGGTGCTGAGTGCTCATTGCTACTGGATGTCACTAGTGTTCGTCAAGAAAATACACGTTTGTACATACGTCTATAATAGCTATCTATCCATCTATCTAGATATGACTTTATACTTGTGTCTAACCCTAATCCAGTAGTACCACAGGGTTCTTTCCCCTTGCTTATCTGTATTTGTTAAGTATTGTGGCATTCGAGGCGTCTGCATTTTCAAAATAGCCATACTTCATATTTCTCACAGAGTTCATGAAAAATTATTAGCTGTTGAAAGATGTTTTAAATTCTTAGATGTATGTGTAACATGCTAGACAAGGATAAGACAGATACACTTGGAAAGCTAATTAATTTTCCTCTGTCCTTTTAAATCCATTTTGTGGGATACAAATTGCCAGAGGGCATTGTGAAATCCATGATTCATTAGGCACTAAATAAGGTTTTAATATGCACACTGTGTGTTTGCATTAACCTCAACCCTCAAGTTGAGTCCTGCTGCTGGGCAAGTACCAATGTAACAATGCCATCCTTCTCATTAATTCAGAGTTTCTCTATGTGCCATGGTTATTCTCAAGAGTGTGAATAGGGAAGGGATGCCAAAAATTAATATGGGGACTATTTGATTATCGTCACTATTCTCTAATCTTGGTAGAGGTTTAAAGATGCAAAAGATTTCTCTCATTAGACATTTTTGGAGTTTTGTGATATGTCATTCGTCCTCAAATGTTTTGTTTTCTACAGTCTAAAGAGTTCTGCAAGACTCTTACCTTGTGTCATATGGAATCTAAAATTTTAGTCTAAAGATTCAATGATTTCAAAGGATGCAAGTTTCAGGATATCTCAGATATTTAGACATAAGATTAAAAATTTTTGATCACCAATAAAAGGTGTAGAATTTTTACAGCATTATAGTATAATTGCCAAAGCTGGAAAAGTCTGGAATGTCTGACAACTAATGAATGGATGAGAAATTGTGGCACAACCATATAAGAGAATCATACTCAGTGATAGGAAAGAGTGAGCTAATGATACATATAACGCCATGGTAGAATATCAAAGGCATTAAGCTGAGCAAGAAAAACTCGTGTCAAAACGTTATATATTGTATGATTCCATTCATATGATATTCCAAAAAAACTGAAAATGTAGTGACAGAAATCAGATCAGAAGGGTCCATGGTATGAGCTGGGGGAGGATAGGGACTTCAAACAAGCAGAAGGGAAATCTTTACGTTGATGGAAAAATCTCTGTTCCTGCACCACGGCGATGGTTACACAATTGTAAATATTTGTCAAAACTCATAGAACCGTACATCTAAAAGGCTTGAATTTTACTTCATGTAAGTTATACCTTTGTAGACTACATTTAAATGATGCCTATTATATAATTATATATTCATAATAAAAGTTCTTTAAGAAAGTTTTTACAGCTAGTTTATGAAGTTAAACATACCCTTGTTTATAATATACAGACCTTGTACCTTTCTGAATATACTTTAGAATATACTTCGTGTGCTTCACTCAGAGGGAATGTTGAGTCAACACAGAGATTGGCTGTGTAGATGCAGCTCCCACCCTTAGGGCTGGAAGGAGAGTAGGGGAGGATGGAGTGTTTGGAAACCTGCAGCCAGGGCTCGCCCCAGGAGCAAAGACACAGCATACGACTGAGATAGGAGCTCAGTCTGCTAGTGCCTGGAGAGTCTGAGATGCACCTGTCCCTGTGTTTATTCACAGGTGAACAATGGGTCTGACAGATCACAGAAAAATAATGGGCAGAGCCTCTAGGAGAGCAAAACTGTTGTCAGTTAAAGCCTACAGGTGGGCAGGTTAGACAAGATCTAAGAGCAATGGGAGCTCTCCAGTGTGGGCAATCTCCGTCCGTGGGAAATAGTTGTACTTCTCTGTCCTAGAAAATTCCAGGACGGCAGTAACTCTACTCTTTCAGTCAGGGGCTGATTCAGACAGCCTCTTGCCCTGTAGCTTTCCCAAGGGAATGAAACACCTCCATTGTATGTCCCCCAAATGCAGGGGACACATTCAACTCTTTCCTGTCTCATTTAAGTGTCCCCTTTATGATTTGAAGGGAAGACGACACAGAGCCCGCCCTGTGTTAAGATTGGCGGTCACAGCACTCCAGGTGTTCTTTTGCAGAAACTCTCTAACTCCTCCTCTGTTCTCCACAGGCTTTTGTATGTATTGGGTGTGGTGAAATTTATTAGTCTTACAGATGGTTTGTGACCATCTTGTTAAGGATTCAGTCCATGTCTCAGACCGTCGGCTGAATCTGTGGATAAAATGTACCTGTAGGTGCATCGTCTCTGAATTTGGATAAAATAAGGAACACACCTTCTAATAACTAAAAAGTCATCTGCCTTACGAGTAAGCAAATATGCTGAGTTTTAAATTTAAATTGGCAAAGTTTAATTCCAGGAGGTGGCATTGGGGTGGGGGCGGTCTCTGCATAAAAGCGGCTTCTCTCTAATTTGGTGGCTCTGAGGTTTCCCTGCACGGTCTGTCCCTAGGTGCTGCTGGCTGTCTGGGCTTCCTCTACTTCCATGGTCCGATTCGCAGCCAGTCTCTGGGAGGAGCTGCCCAAGCTGAGCTCTTTTTACAATAAAACTGTCTTTGGCTCTGTCTTTCTCGGGCAGCCTCATTCCTCTGTCAGGATAAATTTCCCTGAGTTTTCTGAGCATTTTTCACAGGGTTATAAAGACAAGAAGGAGGGGTGGGAGCTCACCAGGGGCCCCCAGCAGGGCAGGGCTGTCAGACACCAGGAAGGAGGCAGGTGGGATGGAGCAGCCACCTAGGAGGTGCAGAAAAACGTGTAGGAGGGAGCAGCCACTTAAGTCAAAGTCAATCGATTTCTTTTTCAATATGACTATGATTTCATATGTGTAATTATTTCGCTTTGTTGTTTTATATCCTTTGTATTTCACTTTTTAAATTTTGTTCAACCATCTCGTATTTGTTTTAATTCAATTTTCTTTTGTGGACTTGTTGAAGTATATATGTACTTTCCTTTCATTTAGTGTTGTTTTAGCATGATGAAAATATAAATATATTATAATTTCACATATTACCTGGCACTAAAGATTTTATTAGGAGATGTTTTACAAACAGGAGTAAAATATTACAAGTGATCCATGTGTGGATCACAAAATATATATTTGTTTTCTCACTGCTCTTTGTATTATTTACTTAACCCATGCGTTTATGTTCCTGTCAAATGTATATACTGGAATCTTAAAAATTATAACAAGTATCCCCTTTTAGTTTTTGTGAGTCACTTCCATTCATATTCTCTTGCTATTGTTTACAATATTCAGAGTATAGGCATTTTATACACCATTTTATCACATTTAATATATTCATTATGAATCATAAATTCTCATTAATAATTATATAACCCTCCTTATCATACCTAGATTTTTCAACTTTATTTTTTGCTTGCTTTATATTAAGGACATTTCATAATGTAGTGAATTGTCTGCGTTTATATGTGTGTTGTGTATATTTATATCTCTGTGTATGTGTGTGGCTGTGTGTGCATAGGTTTGTGAACATCTGTATGTATGCGTGTTTATGTTTTAATTCACACATCTGTTTGCATATGTGTAAATCTATGGGTACATATTTCTGTGTGTTCGTATTTACATGTGTATTTGTTATTGTGCACACGTGTAGTCTTGCAAAGCTGGTCCTCCCATTGCTCACAGGAGAGGTTTAAGAGCATTTCTCTTTGACAGGATGTTCGATATTGGGGACATCTCTTTTCTTATTTATTTATGCATGCATTTATTTGAAGTTTTATTTACAACTTTCCAGGTTTAAAGGATATTTGGCAATTTAAGACTGTGTACAATTTTTCTTTTGAGAACTATTTTCAGCACAAATGAGGAAACAGAGAAGGTGTTTAACAGAGAAAGAGAGGAGTGCAAACAAAAAGGGAGGACTTGTAAAGACACAAAAAGAGGGAAGAAAAACGGAGAGGAGAATATAGAAAGGGGGTAAGAAACAGAAAGAGGAGGTGGGAAACATATAAGGAGGTAGGAGAGGACACTTAAATAGTGAGATTAAAAGGAAGGGGTGTGTGTGGGGAGAGAGAGAGAGAAAGGAAAAGAATGCAGAGGGGAGAATAAGGGAGGAGCCAGAGAAAGAGAAATACGTAAGAAGACACAGAAAGATTTGAAGCTGGAGGAAGAGGAGAAATGAAAGTGCAATATGAATGGAGAAATGCAGAGGGCAGAGTGAGGGTTAAATAAGACCGGAGAGAAAAAGGGACAAAAACAATGAGAGGAAAGAAAAATATTAAAAATGAGAGAAAGAGGGAACCAACAAAGGGGCAAAAGAGTGTTTGGGAGAAAGAGGAGTGATGGAGAAAGATGGGGAAGAAAATAGAAAAAGGGAAACAAAACGCAGGAGACAGAAAGGTGGAGAAATGCAGTGAGAGAAGAAAGACTTCAATTAGAAACAGTGGTTACCACAGGCTGGTGGGAGGGGTCCAGGGAAAGGGTAGACATTGGTCAACAGGTACAAAGTCAGGAGAGGTTCTGATGGTCTTTTGTGCAACATCGTTGCTACATTAGTTGTAGTGTGTTTTATATTTTAAAATAGCTATACCCACCCTCCAGGTTGGATCAGCCAGCTGTCTGCACATCCCTGCTTCTGGCTGAGAGTCCCTGCTCAGAGGCTTCACTTCCAGCCCCTCCCCAGGCCCAGCTTGGAGGCTCTCACACCAGGGTGCAGCAGGCTCTGAACTGAGAGGCTTTGGGCAACCACTTCAGCAGGTCCCAAGTGGGGCGTGGAGAGTTCCATGGTCCCTGGGTGGCCAGAGCTGATCACTACCCGCCCACCTGACCTGGCATCCAGAGGGCCCCTGTGCTTACGAAGCAGCCTGCCACTTGCTCGCCCAGATTCCGCCCCCCAGGCACCACCTGCCTCCTGCCTGCTCGGCCCTGACCCTGTCCTACAGGTCAGATCAGCCCCGCCATCTGCACAGCCCTGCTTCTGGCTCAGAGGTCCTGCTCAGAAGCTCTCCTTCCAGCTCCTCCCCAGCCCCAGCTCTGAGGCTCTCACATCAGAATCTGAGGCTCTGCCTCGGGGCCTGCAGAACTCTTACCAGGCCCATGGCACCATCCCCAAGTTTCCAGCACTGCACCTAGACCCCAATACCCAACTCCAGAGCCTCCACCATTGGAGCAAGGCTAGAGCTGCTCCAAAGTACACTGCCCTGCCATGGACCCTTCAGCCTCAAGCTGCCAGCACACTGTGACCCACTTTGAGCAAATGTCCACAACCCGGACACACAACGACAACCTTATGCAGCTGCTGTAGTTACCTCTGTGGGGAGACCCTGGGTAGAGCAATCCCCACAACACCAGCCTCAGTGAAGAGGGTCTCACCCAGCTCCCAACTCAAACATCCTACAACTATCTGGAGAGCTCCCAGCAAGTAACAGGAGTCCTGCAAACCTATTAGCCCTGAATGGAGAAAAGAGGTCACAGATGGGAAGAAAGCAGCAAAAGAACCCTGGCAACATGAAAAATCCAAACAGATCTTCACCCCCAAGAGATCCCAATGGAGCTACAGCAGAGAACTCCAACTCCAAGGCAATTATTGAAATGACAGAAATGGAATTCAGAATATGGATGCTAAATAAGATGAATGAAATTGAAGATAAACTTGAAAACCAACAAAAAGAAGCCTAAAAAATATTTCAGGAAATTAATGAAAAAGTCACTAAAGAACTTGACAAAATTAGGAAGGATATCATAGAACTTAAAGAAATGAAAGAGTCATTCAGGGATTTTCAAAACACAGCAGAAGGTTTTAGCAACAGAGTAAACTAAAGGGAAGAAACAATCTCAGAGCTTGAAGACACTTGAGCTAACCCAATAATTTGAAGAGGCAAAGAAGAGAGCAACAAAGGCGGAGCAATCGCTTAGAGAGATATGGGACTATGCAAAGTGAACAAACATATGAATTATAGGTATCCCCGAAGGAGAGAAAGAAAGTGCTAAAAGCATGGAAAATCTGTTTGAGGGAATTATTGTGGAAGACTTTCCCAAAATTGCCAGAGACCCAGACATCCAGATACAAGATGGTCATTGAACAACGGGAAGATTCACAGTGTGGTGGCTCATGCCTGTAATCTTGGCACTCTGGGAGGCCAAGGCGGGAGAATAGCTCAAGGTCAGGAGTTCGAGACCAGCCTGAGCAAAAGCCAGACCCTGTCTCTACTAAAATAGAAATAAATTAGCTGGACAACTAAAAATATATAGAAAAAAATTAGCCGGGCATGGTGGCGTATGCCTGTAGTCCCAGCTACTCGGGAGGCTGAGGCAGGAGGATTGCTTAAGCCTAGGAATTCGAGGTTGCTGTGAGCCAGGCTGACGCCACGGCACTCTAGCCCGGGCAACTGAGCAAGACTCTGTCTCAAAAAAAAAAAAAAAAATCCAAGCATTTTGAAAAAAAGCTGTCTTTTTTTTTCAAAATGCTTCTTCAAAAGGAAATACCGGATGAACATTTTCCCCAGTTAGCAAAGGTCATTGACGAGCAGGATGATATGTGCTAATCATTTGAAGAATACACAGCTTTTATAGACCTATTAATGGGAGAATACCATGAAAGTTTCACTGACTTTGAAAATCATGACATCACACTCAAATTGATGTCACCAAGACACCTAAAGAACTACAGATGGACTTGATTGAGCTCTCAGTAGATGACATTTTAAAGTCATTGTTTGATGCTAAGAAAGATCTAACCGAAATATGAAAAAATGTCGTAATACCCTCACCTTTAGCAACCTTCCTGAAAAATGCTTTCTTGCTTTTCAACCTCTTATTGCTGCAAATCTACATTTCCCAAATCAAGACAACTTTAAGGTCACAAATGTCTGATACTCATCTAGAGGATCAAGTGAAACTGTGGACCTCCATGCTGCAACCAAATATTCAAATGTTTTCCAACAAAAAGCAGACACAACAAAGTTATCAAAAGGTAGTTAACCTTAAAATTAACAAATGGTTTTCGTTTTTTGAAAGTATTAAATTCATAGAGGTTGGATTTTTGCAAAACAATGTACCTTTTTAAATATATCTAATCGAAGGTTCTTGAATGCGGACTTACTCGATTACAGCTAAACTAACGTGGCTTTCCAACATAAAAAGGTTCCCCACCCCTGAAGTAGATTTCCCAGTTAATTTGGACTGAGTTGCACAAACGGTTTCTTTTAATTTTTAATATCACTTCTTGGCATCCTGTTCTTCATTTTTTTATTCTCTTGTCAGTCCTCTGTGTCATGCCATATCTCCAGTCACAAACTTCGTGATGGTGAAGTTTAGGGGCCTTGGGGAAAACAGAGAATACAATTTTGTGGGACAAGTCACCTCTTCTGGAAGCACAGGAGCCAGTGGGACACGTGTGCTTCACAGACCCTCAAGGCTCAGACTTCAACTTTGCCTCCTCCAAGTGAGACCCTCTGCCTCCAGGGATGCTGGAAACCGTGCATCTCTGCTCAACACCACATCTGTCTCTGTGGAGATGCTCACTATAGATTAGAAACTTTTCATTGTTTCTGGGAATTTGGACCTAGGAAAAAGTTTTTCAGATATCTCATAATTCTGACATCTACACTGTCTTCAACACTGCAGGTGAATTGATCATTTCAGTCCCATGGGGAAGTGACGTCACAGACACACAAATGTTTATGTCTGTCCTTCCTTCTTCCCACACAAACAATTGCTGATGGGTCTGCCGTCTTGAGGTTGCCATCCTGGTAGTGGGAAAGAGGTGAATACTTTCTTTTTCAGTCTCAAAAACAGAGTCTGTAAGGGAAGCAGATGCAACCAGATTCATGGTAAGTGGTCTTGTCTGGAAATTGCATTCTTCTGGGGTAGAAACTTATATATTGCCAAAGACGTTCAGAAAGGAGGAATCATTTCCAAGGCATGGAGAGAGTTTGGAGAGAGAGACTGAAGGACCAAGACCTCATAGTAAACCCTAATGGTTCCTAATATATTTTAACGTAACCCTCATCGATGGGCTTGCTGGAGTTAGCTTCATGACATCTAAGTCTTATGATGGATAGGACTCTAATTTCAAAATTAATCTTGACTTTTAATGTGTCATAGAGAATTCATACAGAAATTTTCTCAATGTAGTTTGTGTATAAAATTCCATGCATGTTAATGAATACAGTGGAGCTAAGTGAATCATCAAATCCTCTGCATGAAATATTCGAATGAATAGTAGTTGATGAAATTATTTCTCTAACTTAGGTGTAATGTGCTTAGTTGAGTCAGTAATTATATTTCTACTGAAATTGTAAAGAGTAAGTAAAACTGTGTAGCCTTTGATATTGGTTAGCATTTATCCCTCTTGAATTTAGAGAAAGAAATTTTAAGGAAAATTAACTTCACACTGAAAGTTGAAGATGGCAGAAAAACAGTAAGGACTTCTGCATTTATTGGGACCAATATACCATGCAATATTTTCTTTGCATAAAAAAATGCTCTAATGTCATTTCCATCTCTCTTCCACCTTAAATTATTAAATGCACATGATTCTATGGCCCTAATTTCCAGTTTAGATACCACTGTTCTACTTTAATACTTTTTCTGGATTCTACATTAAATAGAATTTCAAGCATCTTTTTCTAAAATAATGAACAGAAAATTATATGCTCTCTAATAAGAATTAATTTAGTATCTACCCAAACTATTTTATTATTTAATTATATTTAATATCCCATAGCTTAGGACACATCCCAATATTGAACAACTTATGTGATGGGTACAACTGGCAGGAAATGAAATAAGTATTCTCTTGATACTTGAATGCTGATCTATCCTGAACAAAAGCAATGTCATGGTAAATTATTCAGCGTATCTACATTTTATTAAGATTTTTGAATCTTCATTGATCAGTGATATTGGTCTGTAGACTAAAACTTAGACAATGGATAATTATCATGATCAAACTTACAGAATTCAAACTTACAGAATGGCCAGCGGCTCCATGGTTTTCATCCTGCACCGGCACAAGCAGCAGGTGCAACACATTCACAGGAACGATCTCTCCCCCAGGTCCTCCCCTGAGACCAGAGCTGCCCACAGCATCCCTGCCTTGGTGAGCACCTTTGTGTGTTTTTACATCCCCTCCTGCATCATCCAAGTTTGTGTGGCAGTTTTGAATAATCCTGACTGGTTACTGTTTACTGTCTCAGCCTTAATAAATGGGTGTTTTCCAACTTTCTGCCCCTTTGTGTTCATGAGGGGTGAGCACAGTGTATCCAGAATCTACTGCTTCTGTTTTGGAAGGAGCACATATCACCTAATCTCATCACTGAGAATATGAATTTTCTCTTTTTCACTGTGTTAAGTCATTCACCGATGCACTCAGCCTCTGCAGTATTCCCTTAAAACGCAGAGGACACATACACAATTCTCTACGTGCTCCTAAAAGTCTTCTCTGTCTGACTTGACTTAAAGGAGTCCCTGCCCTCCCTCTCGCCAGCACATCAGCTACACTCACTCAGAAATTCCCTAAACCCTCCTCTGCTCTCCAGTATCATAGCACTGTAGGAGGGGACGACCGTCTCATTAGGAATTTTCTCCATGTTTTGGAGCCCCTGCTGAAGCTGTCGGGAAAATGCTCCTGTATGGGCTTCGTGTTGGAGCTTGGATGAATACTGAAAGCACCTTCAATGATAATAACTAGAATGTAGTAACCCGGAACATGAGGAAAGAAAACTGCTCAATTTTAACTTTAAAACGTTGGAAAGAAAAATTCCAGGAGGTGGCATTGCAGGGCCTCTGCGTCGAAGCTCTCGTCTCATTTGGTGAATCTGTGGTCTTTTTACACAGTTTCTGTCTGCTCTTCTTCCGCTTCTAAGGTCCAGCCTTCCAACCTGCATCTTTGGCACACGGTCCCCAAACTGAGCGGATTCCCACGGCAGCACTGTCCTTGCTCTGTGGGTCTGGGGCAGCCTCATCCCTTTGTGGAGGGTGTTGCCTGAGTTTCCCTGCATCTTCCCAAGGTGTGGGCTTAGAAAGAAGAGCTGTGAGTATCACTGGAACCCCCAGCAGGACACATCACTCAGCCCCAAGAAGGAGGTGAGACGGATGCAGAAGGCATACAGGAGGTGCCCAGGAGCTTGCGCTGGAGGGAGCAAGAACTCTGACAGGGCAAAGTTCAGGGATTTTTTTCAAATCTTCCTTAAATTAGATTTCATATTCACGCTTATGTCTCCTCTTTCTACATTATTTAAAATTCAATCATTTAATTGTTTCAGCTTAATTTTCTTCTGTTAACTTATTAAGGTATAACCTAAGTTGTTTTGGGGGATATTTTTTGACATACTGTTGTTCATCATAATAAAAATATAAGCCTGCTATAAATTTTATACAGTATACTGCATTATCTAGGGTGATAGATTTTGTTATAAACTGTTTTATGAATGTGAATAAAATCATGCATTTTGTATACATGGTTGCAATTTTTTATTTTATATATTGTTCATGTTATTTCACTTATGCCTTTACATTTCCCTAAGATGTATATTAAAATAAAAAATTGAGTGTAGTATTTTATTTTAGTTAATAAAAATCAGTATCCTATAGTAGTAATAAACACCGATTAAAGTATTCCACTTACAGCTGTGCATAGCTTATTGCATTTAATTTTTATTAATATAATTTGTCATTTTATAAATTTATAATGCTCATTGTATATAGATTTCATGTAATTTTAAATTTCCTTTTTTGTTTATTTTATACAACACACTTTTAACATGAATCATGTGTGTTGTGTGGGTGTGTGTATGTGTATATCTGTGCACATGTGTCTGTGTGCATTTGTGTGTGCACATTTACCTGGGTGTCCATTTGTATTTGTGTGTGTGCATATTTGCATATGTGTGTGAATGGATGTGTGTGAACTTGTGTTTGTAGCCCTCACTCTGCACGTGGATCTTGCATTGCTCACGTGAGAAGCATACGAGACTTTTTCCTTGAGGAGGTGACTGATCCTGCGAAGAGACTGAATGTAAACACTTCTTATCTTTTATGCCATGTATTTATTTGAATTCCCATTTACTACATTGTAATTTAAAGTGTTATGTATTAAGGAATTCCTCAGTGTGTATACCTTTTGAGAGCTACTTTGGAGGTCAATGATAAAACAGAGTGAAGATTTGTGAAGGACACAGGAAGGAAGCAAACGAAAGAAAGGTGAGGTACATCCCGAGTGGACCATATGCAGAGAGAGGTAAATGAAGGAAGGGGACGTAGAGAGAGGCCAGGAAAAGAGAGAGGAAACGACGGAGGAGGTGAGAACCTGAAGGAGAACCAGAGAGAAAGAAACCTGATGTCCTGGGCTTTCAAGAGGGAGCGTCAGAGTGAGAGAAATAAGGACGTAATGGAATCGGACAGAAAAATGAGGAAGAAGACACAGAGAAAGGTACAAATCAGAAAAAGAAAAAGAGGAAAACCGAGATGGAAAATATGAGTGGGGAGGTATAGAGTAACACGGAAGAGGGTGTGTGTGTACGTCAGAGAGAGCGCCAAGGAACAGAGAGGAAAGTAAGACAGGAGAAGCAGAGAGAAGGGGAGAGACAGGGAAGGAGAAATGAAAACTATGGAGAGTAAGATGGGGTTAAAATGGCAGAGAAATCAGACAGAAGCAAAAAAAAGATAGTAAATGGAGATGGAGTTAGAGAGGTAGGAGAATTTAAAGACAAGGAGAAACTGAGAGAAAGTGTAAAAGTTGACAGAGCAGGCGTTAAAGGAAAGTCGAGTTGATTATATTCTACGAGTGGGCTTACAGAGACCCCCTTTGAACTGAGAATTCCTCGCATCCTGGACATGTCGATTTGGGTATATTTGTAGTGACTTAGTTAAAATGTTTTTGAATTGCTCTTTTGAGTTATTATTTGGCCTTGGGTTTTTTTCTTTTTGGCCTTGGATTATTTAAATACGAATTACTTAAATTCTGAATATTTGGGAATTTTCTTTTTATCTTTTATTTAAACTTACTGATTCGTAGACTTTTTCCACTGCATTCAGAAAACACACCACCGTAGGTTGAAAATGTGCTTGCAAAATTCATATGTTGATGTCCTAACCCGAACGCTTCATAATGTGACCTTATGTGGAAATAAGGTCCTTACAGATGGAATTAGTGAAGCTGGTATTATAAGGAAACAGGGCAGTCACCTAACACAAGATGACTGGTGATCTTATGAAAAAGGAGAAACTTGGACACAGAGACACGCACAGAGGGAGAATATCATGTGAAGAGGAAGGCAGATACATAAAAGCCTGTAGACACCAAAGATTGCCAGAAGGTGGCATAGAGGCAGGGAACAGATTTTATCCCCCAACTTTCAGAAAGAACCCACTATGCTGAAAGCTTGATCTTGGACTTCTAGCCTCTGGAATTGTGAGGCAGGAGGTTTCCGCTGTTCCAAGCCAACCAGCATGTGGTACATTGTTATGGCAGCCCTAGCAGGATGGGAAACACATTCTGCATAAGTTGAAACATTTGGAATACGTTGAAGCTTGCTTATGGCCCAGGATGTGGTCAATTTCAGTAACTATGATGAATGCACTTTAAAAATATATGAATTCTTCCATTTTGTGGGTGGGGAGCAGGAATGTCTATACCTCCATTGGGTAAAGATTATTAAGAAGGTGGTTCAGGCCGGGCACAGTGGCTCACGCCTATAATCCTAGCACTCTGGAAGGCCGAGGCGGGCAGATTGTTTGAGCTCAGGAGTCCGAGACCAGCCTGAGCAAGAGCAAGACCCCGTCTCTACTAAAAAAATAGAAAGAAATTATCTGGACAACTAAAAATATAGAGAGAAAAAATTAGCCGGGCATGGTGGCGCATGCCTGTAGTCCAAGCTACTCTGGAGGCTGAGGCAGTAAGATCGCTTCAGCCCAGGAGTTTGAGGTTGCTGTGAGCTAGGCTAATGCCAGGGCACTCACTCTAGCCTGGGCAACACAGTGAGACTCTGTCTCAAAAATAAAATAAAATAAAGTAAGAATTTGAGTTCCTGAAGAGCTCCCAGCTCCCTGCTCAAGAGAGACCAAGTTACCCCATCTCCTGTCCCTCCTCAGCACAGAATAGCAAAATATCACTCGATACAGCAGCAATCTAGCTGTTTCTGGCTTTAAGGTTAATTCCCTTGCAATAAGTCTCTTTATTTGACTTGAGCTCTGAACCTGAAGAAAAAGAGGAAATTGAGGTCACTGGCTGCCGCCTAGGACACACAGAACCTCCCTGACCCATATTTGTGGCTCATTTCCTCAGCTAGTCTGCTCAGCAGCTGACCAGGAGGAGAAGGGGGGATATGGCTCCAGGGAATCATGTTTGGTAAAGTCTCCTCTGGACTAGAAGCCATTTGCCATAACCTTCCCCAAAATGAAGCCCAAACAAATACACCTAATTTGGTAACCCTGATTTCACCTTTCCTTTCAGCTTCCATGCAAACAGCCCAGTCCCCTCTCATGCGTTTGGGCGCGGCTTTTACTGGACTGGAAAGAAAGTGTTTTGCCTTTTCCTTCAAATGGTTTCTCGTCCACATCTGAACCCCCTTCTTTAGAGGGGCTGGGTAAGGAGGGCTGGTCAGCTGGGTGTCGGGGGAAGGGGCAGAGGGGCTCTGGGTCTTCAGTCTCATCTCGGATGCAGTGGGAGGCCCTTTCCCTTACAAGTCCTGAGTCACAGTGCAGGTTGGCCTAAGGGACCTGCCTTTTATAAGCCCCTGACCAGGGCGTGGCTCTCCCCTATTGGCTGGAAAGATTCCTCTCTCGTGCGACTCATCAGAGCCTCGTCTGGGTTTGGATAAGGAATATTTATAGTTGTAGTGGTACTGGGGATGCAGAGACAGATAAAGCAAGACTCCTGCAGGGTCCCATCACGGTGTCAAAAAGCTGAATAACACAGCCAGAGGGGCAGACGGACAGGGGGCCTGAAAACTGCAAAACATTGCTAAAAGAATTTAAACAAATCATAAATAAATGAAAAGATATCCTGTGTTCGTGGGTTGAAAGAATTAACATTGTCAAAATGTCAATGCTACTCGAAGTGCAAAGTGATCTATAGATTTAATTCGATTGAAATCACAACAGTGTTTTATTTGCAGAAATAGAAATACCCATCCTAAAATTTATATGGAATCTCCAGAGAACACAAATAGCTCTCCCCAAAAAAGTGGAGGCTCACACTTCTTGACTTCAAAAATTACTACAAAGCTAACAGTAATCAAAATAGTATAATACTGGAATAAATATAAACATATAGCCTAATGCAATAGATTAGAGCATCCAGAAATAAACTCTTGCATATATGGTCAAATGATTTTTGGTAAGGGTACCAAGAACAAATAACGGGGAAAGGACAGTCTTCCACCAATGATTCTGGTAAAACTGGATATTCACGTGCAAAATAATGAATGCGGACCCTTGCCTTACGCCATATACAAAATTGACTCAAAATGGATCAAAAGCCTAAACGTGAAAGCAAAAACTATAAAGTTATGTAAGAAAAAATAACACAAAAACTTTATAACATTGGATTTGGCAATGATTTCTTGGCTACACCAAAGGCACAGACAGCAAAAGTAAAAGTAAATACACTGGACTACATCAAAATTAAAAACTTCTAGCATCAAAGGACACAATCAACACAATGAAAAAGATGTCTATGGAATGAAAGAAGATATTTGCAAATCACATATCTCATGAGGGGTTAATATCGAATTATACGAAACATCTCTACAGCTCAAGGAAGAGAGTTTGAAGAGTACCCTTCTTTTCACTGTGACTAGTCACTGTCACCCTTGTGTTCCATCTCCTGGGAGACCCTCATTCTCATTTCACAGCAGAGGAAGCAATAAAAACATGGGTGTGTTGGAGGGGTACGGTGATGGTGTCTTCCTTCTCATGAGAAATCTAAGGGGGACGGGCGCCTGAAACCAGACCCAGCTGCAGAGTAGTGGGGAGTAACTGCAACCCCAAGACGTGCCAGAGCGGAGAACACAAGAATCTTTTCCATGGGATAAAGATGGAGCCTACTGGGAAAGAGAGAGAGATCTTAAGATTTAGTCTTACCCCCTGCTCATGTCACTCACCTGGAGGGTTTAATTAGCAGAAGGTTTTTCCATCTTAAAAGCTCTGTCTGTCATATGCCTGTGAGTGGTTAGACTCCCTGCTGCTTCGCACCCATTCCGTGCAGACAGTCGGGCTTTTCAGACTCCGCAGCCTACTGGCCTCTGGGCAGCTCCAGGCAGAGGGAGGCGCTAGCAGAGACGAGCAGAGAGGAGGTCACCGTGTGTGTCCTCAGGTGCCATCTCACTCAGGGGCTGTCTTTGCTCTGGATGTTGCTTCTGGGCCCCAGGAACTCCAGCTTCCTCCGCTGTGCCTCCATGCGTGAGGCCGGGAGCAGGTTCTGGATGGAGCTGATCTCTGCATTGCCACAACATTGCCTCTGAATAAAATACTCGAAGTGGATTGTTTGTTTCTCACTGGACATTGACCAAAGTCAAGGCACAAAACAAGAACTATGCATTTTATAAATAATATAATCTTAAGTTTAATAAATTAGGGTACATAAAATTATATTTCAAAATAAAAATTTGCTTTAATAATTGCAGCTATTTATAATTTAATTGCATAGTGTTATCTGAAATGGTTTACTATGTTTGATTAATATGAGGTTTTTTTTTCATTTGAATGTGTCCATCGGGCTCCTTTGGATTTCGAAAGCAATAAAACTCCTCAATAAACAATAAATTCATGTCTTTGGCCCGCAAATTGCTACTACTCTATGGCTCTAAGCTTAATAAAAGAGTCTTCCATAACATTTCTTCTTAAAATTGGAGATGCAGAAGACTGCGCTGACATCTGTTTTTGTCACCAAAGACGATTGACACTGAGGCTTAAGGAGAACAATCTACTTTCTAAACGTTCCCAGAAACCATTCAATTTGATCTCAGAAAGGAAATGTCTATTTGATGTTTGATTCCCACCTGCGCTCTTTGTAAACATCAGGGGATGTACGTCCTGTGTTCTCCTTTGTCTCCTGCAGTTCACAATTTCAGTATTTCACTGAAAATACACTCATCTTTCTCCATAAGCATTGTCATATCTCAAATCATCACATCTCTCCTAGGAGGTGAGGTATATCTCACATGAACAACTTGGTCCCAAATGTTTGTAATAAATGAAACTTAATTTTACTTCTGGCTTCACCGCCAGGGCACCGTATAGTCCATCTCCAATTTTATGAAGGACCGTCTGAAATGCTATGTCATTTGTACTGAACTGTCCTTAAAACCTTGTGTCCAGTTAAATCTTAGGAAAGTTTAATATATTATATTAAAAAATAAAAGCTGAAGACATTTATAGAATCTCTGCATTATTTCAGGACTTACCGATTGGACTCTGATTTTCTCCACAATGACCCTTTTAATAAATACAATTATTAATATAAGAGTACTTATAAAAAATTACGTAAGATTTTATTTACAACTGCTGTCATTTTTTATTTAATAATACAGCAAAGCGTCTGTCTAACTCACAACTCTATTTGCAGTGAGACAGGCTTACGAATGAGCTTAAGAATCTGGGAAGCATGAGTACGTCAATCGGTGAACACAGGGAAAAATACACAATTTATATTTTTCTGATGAGATGAGGAAATTGTACATTCCTTCCAGTGCACACGAAGAAGAGCTTGCATACACACGCCTCACTACTTGAGAGAACGAAGGGACCGACAGTTGGGAAACACGCATTGATTAAGGCAGATGTCTTCACCAGCCACTGAGTAGTCTTACCGAAAAAAATGAAAATAAAGGAAAATGATGGCAGAGAGGGTATAAAAAGAGACAAAGGTGCTCACCAGGATAAGGATGCTGTGGGTGGCTCTAACCTCAGGGGAGGATCACAGTGAGATGTTGCTCCTATGGATGTGTTGGACCCTCTGCTTGTGCCGGTGCAGGATGAAAACCATGGAGCCACTCGCCCAGCTCATGAGGCCCAAACACAAGGCATCAGGAGTGGATATGATTATTGCATATGGTAAGTCTGTGCTTCCGCCTTGATGGCTAAAGGAACAGTATCCAAAATCTATAGTTGTGATGTTTTCATTCCTCCACCTTCCAATCACATGCATAGGAACTTTCATATTTATCAGCATGTACAGGATCCAGCACAAACTACTGGAGGGGCCAATGTACCTGATAGCTTTTGCTTTAAGCCCTGCCCATCTGGAGTTCCTGGGGCTGATTATGATGGCCTGAAAGACACTCAAGACGCAGGTGGTACTAAGAGAGACACCCCTGGCCACTCTGTGAACATAGAAAACAAGTTTGCATCCAAACTCACTGAAACAATGTGTCATCCCAAAAGCTGTCATGGTCTCTGGGATTCCTCTTGAGAGAATGACCAAGGCGTTGGCCACCGTCAGGTGCCTGAGAATCAAATCTGTAGACCTTGGCTTGTGTCCACTGAAGTGAAGGAACATATGGTGATATAAAAGTGAGAGATTCCCCAGGATTCCAATGGCAATCTGAGCCAGAAAAATCATCCCAATATTCACGTACATGGAGGCCATTCTGGTATTTTCTAGGACTCAATATTCACATTCACAAATACAGGATTCTGCCTGCAAGTGTCAATTGTGGTCTATTATTTTTGTGGAAAACTAAATAGAAAAATCTCCATTCCATCTAAGAATTTAATTCAAATATTTAATTTATTTTGTTAAAAGATTTTCAAAGTTTGATGTATTTTATGTAGGACTTCCAATATGTGGGTCATTGTTATTCGTTGTTTATCCAACTTATTTAATATTTGCAACTCTCTGACTTAGGATCTAGCATTATTCTGCTGTTACAGACAAGGAAATTTTAGCTGAAATGTTATTGAAAGGACTCATCTATATATTTTTAGAGTCAGGGTTTTAACCTGGGAAGCGTGGTTCCAATGGTATTGGTATTTATCATTGTGCTAATACAGCCACTTCTTTGTGTTCTTTAGATACTCCAAATATGATCATTGACATATTTCAAATCTATTTTATTATATGAGCTTAATAGTGCTAACTCATTTTTTATAAACATTTGTTATATGGACCAATCACAAATTCACAAAGTGAATGAACATTCATAGACTCACTGAATAATTTTCCATTTTCAAAAGGGATTTACCTAATATAGGTCAATACTGGGGCAGCACCAAAATGAATCATATCATGTATTTTGCCAATGGCATGTACAAAAAATTATTGCATAATATTGGGCTTTACCCTAAGCAATGAGGGTTTTTTTTTTTTTTTTTGGGAGGGTAGACTCTTACTTTGCTGCCCAGGCTAGAGTGCCGTGGTGTCAGCCTAGCTCACAGCAACCTCAAATGCCTGGGCTCAAGCAATCCTCCTGCCTCAGCCTCCCGAGTAGCTGGGACTACAGGCATGAGCCACCATGCCCAGTTACTTTTTTCTATATATTTTTAGTTGTCCAGCTAATTTCTTTCTATTTTTTTAGTTGAGATGGGTCTCGCTCTTGCTCAGGCTGGTCTAGAACTCCTGAGTTCAAAGGATCCACCTGCCTCGGCCTCCCAGAGTGCTAGGATTACAGGTGTGAGCCACCGCACCTGGCCAGCAATGAGATTTTAATTTAAAGTATCTATAAAATATTATTGAGGGTGGAAACTAAATGAGTCTTTAGTTTAGAATTTAAAAATTAAATAACAAGTATGCAAAATAAAACATGAGACATGAAATCTAGTGGATTAAATAAATCTAAATCAGAGAAACACAAAGGTAAACATGATAATGACATTAGAATTTTATACACTAGAGAAAATGTCTTTAATTTATGGCAGTGTCTGAATCCCTCAAGTGAGATGCTAACTTTTTCTTAAAGTCTCCTTTCTTAGCTTGAAGAAGAAAAATTGTCCCACCTTGATCAATATACTACAAATATTTTCAGAAGAGATGTTAAGTGTCTTCATTAAATACATCAGATGTAAGAGAAAAAATAATGATACTTCAGCAAATGCCACTTAGTCACATTGTTTATGCAGAGAGACGGATGCTTTAATGAGCTCTATCAAACTCATCACGTTCAGAATTTTACTGAAATAAGAACACTAATTGTGAGATGTTCTCTGTGATTTCTATAGAAATGATTAAATCGGAGATTGAATGCTAAATTACAGAGTTAAAGATCATAAAGATCAGACTTCATTACTGCTTTGGACAAATTTCAACACGCATCATCAGTAAGGGTCATATCATGGAGCATTAGAAACAGTTCGAGATTGGTGTAGGTTCTGGGCCTTCACTCTCGCTCCAAAAGCCCAGCCTCTGCTTCAGAATGTGTTCCTCCTTCCTGGGTGGGTTTTCTACGGAAGCAATGTCTACCCAAGAAAAATCTCTTTGCCTGATGTGAACACTTCTCCTGAGCCTGATACACTTCGTGTCCTTGCATAATCTGTCTCTCAGACTGAAATAAGTAAAAACTCACCCAACTCCTTTCTGATGCCCATACTGTGAGTTCAGTGACAGTCTGGACAATCTGCGTGTGCGAGTGTGTGCGTGTGTGCGTGTGTGTGTGTTTGGGAGGGACGCAGCAGGAGCCTAAGATATGGGTTTCTGAATATGTGACCTCAACTCCCCACACAACTCCAATTATCTATCTGCACTTTCCATGACAGTGAGCAATGAGGGAGCTGAGAGTAATCTTAAAAAAAACTTACTCCCAGTTCCCAATTCCCAGGTACACTTAGAAATGTCAAGGGCATCATCCAAAGAGTCACGTTGGGTGTTTTGGGGAAGTTTCTCCTTTTCTATACTAGGTATCCTGGAAACAGACAGGATCTCATGCAATCAAAGAAGGAAAAGTTGAGTTCTAATACATGAGAGAATCGCAGCAAAGCACATGTATTTACCTGGACCCTGTGCTTCCCTGACAAGTTCACTGTCCTTAAAGGCAATTATCGGTCTATCCTCTGGCTTCTCCGTGAGTGGTAAAATAGAGAAGGTTTTGAGCAGACACAGGGAAGGATACAAAGGGCCTGAGAAGGATTTTTCCAGGAAAGAAGAGCAAAAGGAAAATATGATACAAGGGGCACATATTAATAATCATTAGAGATAATTTATACCACTCAGTCCAAATTAATGGGAAAGTCTGGTTGACATGGATTTCTAGGTATATACATGTTTTATCAATATTGACCCAAGAAGAGGTACAAATTCTGAAGTGAACGATGTCTGTAGAAGAAAGAGCAATATTTATGAGAGTTCCCTCCCCAAAACAGCACCATGTGATATGGCCTAGAGTGGCATTCTACTACTCTTAACTATTAAAAACACTACTTAAGCCATTAAAGCCACTCTATGGCCTAGAGTGCCATTCTACTACTCTTAACTATTAAAAACACTACTTAAGCCATTAAAACGCTACTTAAGCCATTAAAATTACTGAAAAATATATGTGTTCTTACAGAGAGAAAAGAAAAAAAAAGATGAAAAAAAATTACTGAAAAATAATGCTTCCAAATAATTTTCCAAAGTCTTACAAACACGATCATGGATAATTGACAAAACTTATATATATGTACTTTTCCAAAATTATTAAATATAATATTAAGAAATAGCTTCAAAAATAAACTATTATAGCATCATCAAGCACAGATTGTACCAGGAATCCAATGCATTTATTATTCAGAAATACATTAATGTAGTTAGTCGTTTGTATTAATTAAAGGAGACAACATATGATCGTGTTAACATAGCCTAACAAATCTATCTGGCTGAATTCTACATTTGATAATGATAAAGAAAGAAAACAATAACATAGTTTTGGGTACGTCTTCAACTTTATTAAGCAGATGTTACTGAGCTCTAAAGCTATTAACCTAACTTGTAAAGAAATAGTTGATTAATTCCCACTAAAGTCAGATATGAGGGTGGGAGACCTACATCGCTCCTCTAGTTAGTACCTTTTGAAGGCACAGATAAAGGCAACATACAATCAAAAGTAAAGGGTAAACATCATCTGTCTGTTCAGCATAGGAATACATATCTCAGAAGTCTAAATATCAATTAAAAATTGTTCTAAAAATTAAAACTATATCGAATCAATATAACAGTCTAATGGAATATACTATTAAAATATAGGATTCAGGTTTTTATATAAATAAATTCTAATCAATTACACAGAAGGAAGGCTCAATTAAGAAAAGTATAAAGTAATTTGGGAATTAATCTATCAAGAAATGTGAAAGGCCGACATAAGAAAAATTATCAAATGTCATTCATATATGTAATAAATATTTTTTAAATGAAAAAATAAAACCGTATTCTTTGGTGAGAAGATAAACCATGTGTGTATGAGTGTGTGTGTGTGTGTGCCCACATATATTTCTGAGAGTAGGGATTTTATAGACTTAGGAAGATACATAACCAGAAAAATCCTTAAAACACTACCTGAGGGTAGCTAGTTCTATGAGATATTAAATTGTATTATAAGGCCCTGTAAATAAAACTGTGTCACACTGGGGAAATAGAATGACAGATGATTTGGATCAAAATTCAGAAATAGACAAAAGTTTAGGAGATAGTTTAATATGAAACAAAGAATGCAATTAAAAATGTTTTTATTAATAATGGTGTTTGAACACTTGCATATTATTATTGAAAAAAGATAAAATATAATCCTGTAATCCATTCCTCTTGTAACATACCCATAAAAATGCCAAGCGAATTCAAAATGTGGGGGTTTTTTTATTTTTTATTTTTTTTATTTTTTCTGCCAGTCCCGGAGCGGAGCCTGGCAGCCCCGTCCTGGTGGGAGGCCCTGGGGTTTTTTTTAAAAATGAGGGCAGTTCCAGGAAAACTGCACACTAGGAAGCTCTAAGCCCTTAGCCCCAAAGAAAGATCAAGAAACAGCCAAAGAATGGCTGAACAGCCAACGTAGGGGTAAAATAAACTTACAGGAGCTCAGCAAAAAAAAAAAAAAAAAGTGAAAGGTCTATAATAACAAAGCAAATGCCCAAAAATGAAAAATCAACATTCAAAATACATTCATCAGGTGTCGGGCAGGTGGGAGGGAGAGGAAGGGATGGGTGTACTTACACCTAATGGGTGCGATGTGCACCGTCTGAACATTGCATAGAGTAAGTCTGTGCCTTCGCATTGATGGCTAAAGGAACAGCATCCAAAATCTATAGCTGTGATGTTTTCATTCCTCCACCTTCCAATCACATGCATAGGAACTTTGATATTTACCAGCATGTACAGGATCCAGCACAGAGTATTGGAGGGGCCAATGTACCCGAGAGCTTTTATTTTAAGCCCCGCCCATCTGGAGTTCCTGGGGCTGATTATGATGGCCTGAAAGACACTCAAGACGCAGGTCGTACTGAGAGAGACACCCCTGGCCACTCTGTGAACATAGAAAACAAGTTTGCATCCAAACTCACTGAGGAAATATTTCATCCCAAAAGCTGTCACGGTCTCTGGGATTCCTCTTGAGAGAATGACCAAGGAGTTGGCCACAGTCAGGTGCCTGAGAATCAAATCCGTAGACCTTGGCTTGTGTCCACTGAAGTGAAGGAACATATAGTGATATAAAAGTGAGAGATTCCCCAGGATTCCAATGGCAATCTGATTGATTCATTTCTGTCCAAAGCTTTTTTAGTCTGAGGTAGTCCCACTAGTCTATTTTTATATTTGTTGTTCGTGCTTTTGGTGTCACATGCAAGAAATAATTGCCAAGACCAAAATCAAGGTGCTCCCCTATGTTTTACAATTTCAGGTTTATCTTTTAAGTTAATAAACTTAATTGATATTGAGTTGATTTTTATATATGATATAAAAGAAGAATCCAACTTCATAGCTTTGGCTATTCAGGATTCATTATGGTTCCATATAAATTTCAGAATGTTTTTTCCATTTTTGCAAAACATGCCATTGGTAAGTTAATAGGGATTACCCTGAGTCTCTAGGTTATACTATGTAGTATGGACAATTTAAAGATATTAAGTCTTCCGATTCATGAACAAGGGATATCTTTTCATTTATTTGTGTTTTCTTTAATTTATTCCAGGAATTTCTTTGTACTTGTCAGTATATTACCTTCTTCTGAGGTCAGACGGGATCAGGCGCGCTCAGGGCGGCATGGCCGTAGACAGTATATTACCTTCTTAGTTAAGTTTATTCTTAAGGATTTCATTATTCTTGATGCTACATTATATCATTTAATATAAATATGTACAATTTTTCTTCTAGTATTTCCACATTCTGCTTTCGTTTTATTGTGTTCTCATTTTATTAGTTAACATGCACTCTATCTTTCATATTTCATAAGAACTAGTGCTTGTAGGCAGAACCTTGATTACATTTACCTTAAATTTTTTTACATGAAAAATATACCATAACAGGACATACAAAAAAGGGAAAGATATTCCATGCTCATGGATTAGAAGAATCAATCTTGTCAAAATGTACATACTACCCACAGCAATCTACAGATTCAATGCAATCTCCTTCAAAATATCAATGACATTCTTCACAGAAATAGAAAAAATAATCCTAAAATTATGTGGAACCACAGACAAAATAGCCAAAGCCATCCTGAGCAAAGGAACAAAACTGGAGGAATCACATCCCTGACTTCAAATAATACCACAGAGTGGCAGTAACCAAAACAGCATGGTACTGGCACAAAAACAGGCACATAGACCAATGGAATAGAATAGAGAACCCAGAAATAAGTCCTCACATCTACAGTAAACTTATCTTTGGTGAAAGTGCCAAGAACATACAGTGGGAAAAGGACAGTCTCTTTAATAAATGGTGCTGGGAAAACTGGATATCCATATGCAGAAGAATGAAACTAGACCCTTATCTCTTGCCATCTATAAAAATCAAATCAAAATGGATCAAAGACTTATATCTAAGACCTGAAACTATGAAACTACTGAAACAAAACATTGGTGAAATGCTTCAGGATATTGGTCTAGGCAAGGACTTCTTGAATAATACCCCCAAAGCACAAGCAACCAAAGCAAAATTGGACCAATGGGATCATATCAAGCTAAAAAGCTTCTTCACAGTAAAAGGAAACAATCAACAAAGCAAAGAGACAACTCACAGAATGGGAGAAAATATTTGCAAACTATAAGAAATTAATCTAGGCTGGTGGCTCACACCTGTAATCCCAGCACTCTGGGAGGCCGAGGCAGGTGGATTGCTCAAGGTCAGGAGTTCAAGACCAGCCTGAGCAAGAGTGAGACCCCGTCTGTACTAAAAAATAGAAAGAAATGATCTGGACAACTAAAAAAAAAAAAAAAAAAAAAAAAAAAAAAAAAAAAAAAAAAAAAAAAAAAAAAAAAAAAAAAAAAAAAAAAAAAAAAAAAAATATATATATATATATATATATATATATAAATTAGCCAGGCATGGTGGCGCATGCCTGTAGTCCCAGCTACTTGGGAGGCTGAGGCAGAAGGATTGCTTGAGCCCAGGAGTCTGAGGTTGCTGTGAGCTAGGCTGATGCCACAGCACTCTGGCCCAGGCAACAGAGCAAGACTCTGTCTCAAAAAAAAAAAAATTAATCTGACAAGAAATTAATAACTAGAATATATAAGGAGCTCCAACAACTCAATATGAAAAAATCAAATAATCCTATTAAAAATGGGCAAAGGATCTGAATAGACATTTCTCAAAAGAAGACCTAGAAATGGCCTACAGGTATATGAAAAAATGCTCAATATCATTAGTCAGATAAATGCAAATCAAAACCACAATGAGGTATTATCTCACACCAGTTAAAATGGCTTTTATTAAAAAGACAGGCAATAACAAATGCTGGCGAACACATCAAGAAAGGGAAACTCTCATACACTGTTGGTGGGAATGTAAATTAGTGCAACCACTATGGAAAACAGTATGAAGGTTCCTCAAAAAACTAAAAACAGCACTACCATATGACCCAGAAATCCCACTGCTAGGTATATAATCCATAAGAAGGGAATTCAGTATATTGAAAAGATACTTGCACTCCTATGTTTATTGCAACACTATTCGCAATAGCCAAGATATGAAATCAACCTATGTGTCCATCAATGGATGAATGGATAAAGAAATTGTGGTACATATATGCAATGGAATATTATGTGGCCACAAAAAACAATGAAATCCTGCCATTTGCAACAACATGGATAGAACTGGAGAACATTATGTTACGTGAAATAAGCCAAGCACAGAAAGACAAATCTCACATGTTCTCACTCATATGTGGGAGTTAAATATTAGAAACAGCTGATCTCATGGAGATAGAGACTACAATGATGGTTACCAGAGGCTGGGAAAGGTAGTGAGGAGAAGGCATAAAGCGGGGATGGTTAATGGGTACAAAAGTATAGTTAGATAGTAGAGAGAATGAACAATATTTCATAGTACAACAAATTGACTATAATCAACAAGAAGTTAGGTTATACTTTAAAATAATTAAAAGAGTGGAATTAGAATGTTCCTAACACAAAGAAATGATAAATGCCTGAGGTACCCCAATTACCCTGATTTGATTAATACCCATTGTATGCCTGTATCAAAACATCATGTGCAATATACATAAAGATATATAAACTATATAAACTATACAACTATTATGTACACATAATTAAATATTTTAACTTAAATTGATTTATTCTTCACAATCTATAGCAAAATAAAGTTCCAACTAAAAATAAAACTATATGGCAAAAAAAGTACAAGTTTTGATAAGGTTAACCCTATAAGTTTGTACTGGGATTTTTAGGTTTGTGGGGATGAACTACCTCCCACCACCACCGAGTGTTCCCTACTCTGATATTTTTACTCATGTCCCTCCCTTATTACTCGATCTAAAAGTAGATGAAATGCTTTCCCTGATTCCTTCTTTGAGAAACTCAAAATAAAGAAGGTCTATCTGTGCATGATCCTCAAATGATTATTCAGACAGTGGTGCTCTGCCAAGGAAGAGCAAAGACTCTGACACCCACAGAGCATCATGGTCAGATAGGAGACTCCTCCCTGAGGCCAGAGGTTCATCTTTCACATGTGATCAGAGACTTTCACGGGTGTGTGTTACTCTGCACAACAGCCCTACCACAGAGGCTTAACCGTTAAGAATCTGACTTTGGAGGGTGGCAGGTTAACCCACGTCCTGGTACTCTGCTTGAGAGGGATCCTTCCCTCTAAATCTCCTCCAGGGCTCCAGGAGATGTCCTAGATCCTTCTACCTCACATAGATAGACTCGTAGGATTGGACACAAGCTTTGATCCTCACTAGAACTAATATCACGTCCAACCAGATTCTCCAGAAGTATGACGTTGTAATCTCTCCTGAGAGATTCTATCTCAGGGTATCTCTCCACGCCAACATAATTAGTAAAGTGGGAAGAGGAACAGGCAAGAGTCAGGCTATGCTTGGGGCTATGTCTAGGGGGCCTCTTACCTAATCCATGTCTTTGATTCACCCAAATATTGATATAGATTCCTCTCTGGGTGATGGAACAACAGAAAGAGGAGCTCCAGCTCACACAGGAAGTAGAACATGGAATCGATGCTCTATAGAGTCCAGCTTAAGCTCAGCCTTGGGTTATTAAGTCTCCTCAGACAAAAGTGATAGCTCTCCAACATCTGAAGCAACTGTGCCCCTGGACAGCTGGGCACTGAGTGCACACTCCTCACTAGAATTCCACACCTACATCACAGAGTGATGGAACAGTCCCACAGGATTCTTAAGCATGTCATGGCAACCAAACAAAGAAGATGAACCCACAGACCCTGCCATACCATTTGGCTTCATTGATACTAACACAGTCCTGGCCCAACGTGATTTCCAGACTCTCCTCTGGGCCTCGCAGGGGGTGATTCAGAAAGATGGAAGGTTAGTAATGCCCCTCCATTACCCGTAGCTCCTGGGATCTAAGCTGATTCCTCCCCAGGTTTCAGGCTGTCCCTGTCCCTCTCCCTCTACAGAATCGGTATGTCCCATTCTGATGCTATAATTTCACCTTACTTTTGCCATTACCTACTTTCTCACAGACATTGTATCCATAACAGCCAGGTGAAAGAGGCACATTTAAAATTTACCCAGAACTAAGTTTGAATCCCATAAACTCACTTTTGGCTGGGCTGCCACTCAGATGGTCAGTATATACAAATCAGGCTGGCCTGGGGTTGCTGTTAGGAAAAAGACAGACACACCTTGCCAAGAAATGGTTAGAATGAAAAATCTCAAATTTAGGAAATAGATTCATATAGTTCCCAACCATTTCATTCTTATCCTAGAGGCAGTCAAGAAGAGATAAGCCCTTTCGGGGACAGCCTCATTCAATCAACAAATTACTTAACCAAAATGTGTGGATCAGGAGGAGGAAAAGGAAATGAAATCAGACAGTTGGCCCATTTTTGGTAGATTTAGTGATGAAAGACACATGTCAGAGTGCATGACTTTTTCCCAAAAGTCTAAAAGGTAACACGAATTGTTAATAGTTTCAAGGGACACAGGGTGTGACTGGAGTCAGCTGATGTTACAGTGATTATGCACATACACATACACACATACAATATACACACACACTGATATTTATACAAATGTGTGTGTGTATCAACACTTCCTTATAGCATGACTATTTCATAACAGTGTTTTCAGGTCTATGGAGATGAGTGAATGAACTGAACGTTGTACAAATACATATGAGTCACATATTTCTGATAATATTAGGGGATTTTTGTATTATTTATCCAGGCAATGCAAAGCCTGGACACATTGGAGTCCCCGCTCATGAAAACAAAGGGGCTGACAGTTGGGAAACATGCATTGATTACTGCAGAGATGTTCACCATCAACTGAATGAGATTATTAAAAAGAGCCAAACACACTTGTAACATAATAGAGAGAGTATAAAAAGATACAAATGTGGCTGGGCGCGGTGGCTCACGCCTGTAATCCTAGCACTCTGGGAGGCCGAGGCGGGCGGATTGTTTGAGCTCAGGAGTTCGAGACCAGCCTGAGCAAGAGCGAGACCCCATCTCTACTAAAAATAGAAAGAAATTAATCGGACAACTAAAAATATATAGAAAAAATTAGCCGGGCATGGTGGCGCATGCCTGTAGTCCCAGCTACTCGGGAGACTGAGGCAGTAGGATCGCTTGAGCCCAGGAGTTTGAGGTTGCTGTGAGCTAGGCTAATGCCACAGCACTCACTCTAGCCAGGGCAACAGAGTGAGACTCTGTCTCAAAAAAAAAAAAAAAAAAATGATACAAATGTGCTCAACAGAAGAAGGATGATTTTTGTAGCTCTGGACTCAGGGGAGGATCTGGGGGAGACATTAGTCCTGTGGATGTGTTGGACCTGCTGCTTGTGCCTGTGCAGGATGAAAACCATGGAGCTGCTGGCCCAGACCACAATCCCCAAACATAAAACATCAGGGTATGATAACAATGCAACATATAGTGACTCTCTGGCTTTGTCATGGTGAACAGCAGAACAATATCCAAAATCTTTCGTCTTTGTGATATTTTTTGTATTTCACCTGCCAGTCATATACGTAAGAAAAATGATATTTACCAGAATGTGGAGAATCCAGCATAGCAATATAGAGGTACCAACATACTTGGGAGCTTTCAATTTAAGCTCTGGCCACCACCCAGAGTTCCTGGGACTGATAGTGATGGCCTGGAAAACACTCAAGAGGCTGGTGGTGCAGGTGGACACACCCCCGTCCACTCTGTGAAGATAGAAAACAAGTTTGCATCCAAAATCACTGAGGAGATGTCTAAACCCTAAAGCTTGCATTGTCTGAGGAACTCCCCTAAAGAGGAGAAATAAGGAGTTGCCTACAGTCAGGTGTATAAGAATCACATCTGTGGACCTTAACCTTACCCAGTGCAGTAAAGGAAGAGAAGACGGTAAAGAAGGGAGAAGTTCCCCAGGATTCCAAGTGCAGTCTGTGATAAGAAGGTCATTCCTGTAGGCAAACCCACGGCAGCCATTCTGTCAGTTCTCACAGACTGATATTCATCTTCAGAGCCAGAGGATCCTGCCTAGGAATATGAGGCATGGGCTACATTTAAAATGTCCACTGAAATCCGATATTCTCCATTTGGAAATATTTACTTAAAGTTTTTCTCTATTATTAAGAGTTTGCCGATATGTGAATGTGTACTCTTTAAAGTGTACTTGCAATGTATTAAACCTTGCTGTGAAGAACAGACATACAGTAACTTCTTTATTCTTCACAAATCTGTGAGACAGGCACTATCATTATAAAGATAAGGAGGACTTAAGCACAGAGAGGTTATGTATATGAGTTGTCTAAATTCACACACTGGTTGGGGTAGAGTGGGAACTTGATCCTGTCTGAGATCATTTCGAAGAGTGCGTTTAACCACCATGCTCTACTATCAAAGCAAGTTAGCTGAGTTCTTCCAATAATTCCGATATATATTTAATTTTTATTTTATGCCTTGTCTTTATACTTTACATCAATGATATTTAATTGTATAATTTTGTTTTCAACAAGTTTCAATTGGTGGTGTAAAAAATTACCCCATAGGCCAATATTAATTATGAATGAACTCTTAAAGGTCTTGATAAAATTAGATGCACTGATTGCAGTACGGTAATACAGGTATCTGTCCCATGGTTTAGTTGGATTAATGAATACAAGATTAGCCAGCCTGAGAAATAGTGAGACCCTATTGCTACAAAAAATAAAGAGAATTTTACTGGGCTTGGTGGCTTGCACCTATAGTCCCAGCTACTTGGGAGGCTGAGGCAGGAGGATCATTTGAGCCAGGAGTTTGAGGTTATAGTGAGCTATGATCACACCACTGCACTCTGGCCTGGGCAACGAAGAGAGACTCTGTCTCAAAAAAAAAAAAAAAAAAAAAAAAAAGATTAATCCCCATTTCAGGATAGCCACAGAGAGACTCATTTCCTTTAAGGCTAGGAACAAAAGTACACTGGCACCTACTACAGGAATTATTGAACAATCTGATATCATGAACAAATTATGGGACATGGGACACTAGTGTATGATCAAATAGAGTAAGGTAGAAACTTAATTATTACTATTTTCAGTTCATATACTCATTGATTAACTAATATATAAGTAAAACAATTATCATTGAGATGAGATTTGTGAAAGATATTAACGTAGGACACACATGGAAAATTAAGTCTGTGAGACATGGAATCTTACGCATTTTACAAATTGAAATGGTAGATTTGGAGATAGTAGATTTGTTTGTTTATTTATTTATTTATTTATTTATTTATTTATTTATTTATTTTTTGAGACAGAGTCTCACTCTCTTGCCTGGGGCGAGTGCCATGGCGTCAGCCTAGCTCACAGCAACTTCAGACTCCTGGGCTCAAGCGATCCTACTGTCTCAGCCTCCCGAGTAGCTGGGACTACAGGCATGCGCCACCATGCCCGGCTGATTTTTTCTATATATATATTTTTAGCTGTCCAATTAATTTTCTTTCTATTTTTAGTAGAGACGGGGTCTCACTCTTGCTCAGGCTGGTCTCGAACTCCTGAGCTCAGAACGATCCGCCCACCTCGGCCTCCCAGAGTGCTAGGATTACAGGCGTGAGCCACCGCGCCCGGCC
>RJWJ010008582.1:0-52948 GCA_004363605.1 Indri indri
CATAAGGTGCAGGAAAAATGTACTAATCTCCCTATGCTAACCACTCTTAAGGCCATGCCATGTGCATGTACCCCTCGTTAATTGAGAATCACTGGTTTATGGGATTTAACATGAAGATGAACTTTCAAAAACTAGATTATGATTGTTATGGATTGGAATAAATGTATTCTCTTAATTCGATATATTCTACAAAAATATGGCTGATTATGCATTCTTTTTCCTGATTAAAATATTTAAAAAATGGTAATAACTTTTACTTTTGAACAAATTAAGTAAAGCAGCTTCAGTAGTTTGGCTTCCTTTGAACCAGTCTAGAAGCTTTTTATTGGTTAAAAAGCTATAGATATTAAAAATATAAGGTTAATAAGCATGTTATACCCATGTTATACACAATTATACATTTTAGGTTTTATCACTAAAATAATACAAATAGAATGTATTTCTTTCAAGCCAGATGAAAAGAAAGGTTAAAGAAGACAATCTAACCAAAGACAGAAAGGAGGAAAAAAGGGCAAAGAAAAAGGAAAAATGTGGTAAATAGAACACCCACAGTAAGATGGCAGATGTAAATACAAATATATCAGTAAAATTTTGTGTGACGAACCTTCTCTCAAAAGACAGCAATGTTCAAGATTAAATTTAAAAAGCTAGATATATATTTAGTTAAAAGAGATATACTTAAACATAGCAGAAAGAAGACAAGAAGAAAGAAATACTAGGCATATATTAACCAAAAGAAAGCTGGTACAGCAATATTAATATTAGATAATCTTTACTGAGGGGAAAACCATTACTAAAGTGAGACTTAATATAAAAGGAATAATGTATCGACGAGTTATAACAGTTATGAATTTGTATGATCTAATAGCCTCAAAACGTAAAAAGCTAAAATTGAAAATAAGAAATGTTAAGGTCTGTAAAAAGAAAACAAAACCATCACTCACAGGTTGAGAGAAACCATGCACTGAGAAAGTAAAAAATAACTCATCCTAGATGTTAGGATTTCAGTCTTTAATGCTTACTGCCAAGTGAATCATCACTGCTAAGTGTAGAAAAAAATTTATAGTAGGCAAGGTTTTGTGACTCTAAAACTTTGTCTTTTTCCACTTATGCCTCTGTGAAAATAATAACTTGCTTTTTGAATACAGTTGTCAACTGCTCAGTAAGTCCTTTCAATGGGTTAAAAAAGGGGAGAATCCCATGGCTATAATTTTGTCAAATTTTCTAATTTTTAATTCAGCAATAAGTGAAAGTAAAGGGAGAAAACCAACAGTTCTCTGTACCTTATTTGTGTTCTCTCATTTTTCCCATCAACCCTATGAGGTATTATTCTGTTTCACTGATGAGAAACTGAGGCACAGAGAGATTAAGTAAGTTGGGTAGGGTTTATACAGCTTATAAAACAGGAGAGCCTAGACTCAAACTTGTCTGGATGCCAGAGCCTCAGCACCACCTTTAGTAGCAACACCACACTCAATCAATGAGTGTATACTGAGGGCATTGTTTTAAGTATTGTGGGAAAGAGGAAGTAGTATAATTATACCCAAACACTTGAAGATGTAAAGTCCAAATAAGAACCTTTAATTGAAATACATCAGTTAGTGTTTTGAGATGAGGAATTCGTTTCTTGATAGCTAGATTATGAAACAGATGAGTACCAAAATAGAAATTTAGAAAAACATACTTACTTTGTCATGACATATGGTATACTTCACTATTGCTTTCAGTAATTTCTTTTATATCCTAAACCTGCTTATGTGTGCTAGTGCAAATGGGTAAAATTTTTAATAACTTTATAGTCCCTATTTTTCTTTTTCCTTAAGGTTATTTTGTTTCTTATTTTCAGAATGGTGTTCCAAATTCTAGAATCTAACAGTTCTCTAAATGAAAGTATGTTGTCATAAATTCATGAATCTATGTATTTAAAAATAACATTTTACTAATTAATAGTTTAAATACACATTTATTTCTAAACATGAAAAACATATCAATATTCAAAAGTTTTATTTGAATTAACTACTATAGTAACAAAGCCAGAGAATTTTATTAGAGGCTACAAACACTGAAACTTATTCATACATACAGTTTTAATACAAATGAACTTATTAAGACTCACCGATTTACTAACAATTTAAGTTCTATAAATTTACTTAACATTTATTACTGTATTTGTATAACATCTTTCCTAACAAGCCTATAGAAACCAGATTACATATTCTTGACTGCAGTTATTACCAAAGCAAATACTACCCTGTTAGCATTTTAAAATGCCACATATTGGATAATTCGTGGTAAATTATACCTCATATCACAGTCGAGACATGCTCTTACCTCCCCAAACTAAGAGACTTTATTATGAATTGCATAAAGAATACTCAGTGCTGTATTTTACATTTTTTCTGAAATGTAGCTATTTTGTTGGACATGAGCTATACCTTGAGGAACTATGATGAAAGCCAAGTCTCTCACCTATCACCTAAAGTGTATTTTAAAAAATATATCAAAAGATAATAAAATCCTTGCTAACTTGGAAAGCCAAGAAGACCCATATTTTTATTCTGTGTTTTAAATTCTTCAGGATTCTGTTAATGTAGGCAATACAGTCCCATGGTTAGCAAGGCATGATAGGTGCTTTTTCAGTTTTTTTTTTTGTACAGCAGGTTATGACATGTTGACAGAATCAGGCTGATCATTAAAAATGTCCTATATAGTAAGCATATTTTAGTTTACGTTTAGAAGTCACTTGCTAAAGGAATTTATAAAGGCTTTCGTAAAGAGTCTTCAATCTTGGTAAATTGAAATTAATGCATTAACTTTTTATATTTCTATAAAACTTACAGAAATTCCCTACATTTTATATAAAAAGGAAAACTTAGTATTGAGTTCTCTTTGATTTTATAACTCCTCACTGGAATATAATTAAACAAATCAAGTTACAATGTATAGGAAGCCTATTTTAGCATTATAGAATAAATACTAACATAAATTATTGAAATATGTATGGTTCATTTCATGAAAGCTGATGGTTGGATTTTCATGCCATTTTAAGAGCTAAAAGGATTTTTTTTGCTTGGATGTAAAGGAAATATTTTAAACATTCATTATGACATTGTCTGACCTAGTATCAAAAAATAATGATTAATCCTCAAAGTAGGAAGTTTTCTCTTATTTAAATGTTGTTTACATGAAAATCAGCCTCTTGAAGGTAGTTAATTCATAACAAATTTTACATAAAACACTTTTGGATGTAACTGATGTCATAAAATTAGTTTTCTTGCCTAAGGAGATATATAGCACTTCATTCTTTTTTCATAATCTATGGAGACTATCTAAAAGTGGAGCTGTCAGCTTTGGGGCATAAAAGCCAACATAAATGTATAACTGTGTAGCTAAGTGTAAAAATTAGGAAATGAATGTGATCTCAGACAAAAACAGATGAAAAATAGTAAAATCTTACTGCTTAACATTTAAAGTAGTGAGAAGGGGACTAGCCAAGTTAAACCAAGTTATCAAAATCCATCATTGGTAACTTTGTTAAGGTAGATGTTTAAATATTCAATATGTGAAAGTAGGTAAGTCTGAACTCAAGATTTTAAACAAATTCCCTAAAGATAGACACATAGCTAGGGCATAAGCATAAGAATCTACTTGGTAAACATAGGATTGTTGCTGAGCTTATTTTCATTTTTCTTCTGGCACCAACAATATTAGGATATTAAATGTGTTATTTTAATTGAAAGCTATTCTCACAAACAATTGGAAATAACCTTAAAATAATGCTAAAGTTAACTTTACTAGTCTATATTTGGGTACCTATTTAGGACAGGAAAAATTTACATGCATTAGTATCTTTTAAAAATATTTTGCATAATAGGTAATACTAATAAGGATTTTAGGAAATTTCTTTTACATGTTGCTAAAAATATGTTATGTAAGTGGATATTGTGTAGCTTGCTTTGGTACCAAAGTTAGACATGTTAAAAGCAAAGGTCTTGAATATGATTAGCAAGAAAACACATTGTATTGAAGTCATCAGAAATTGTTAATTAATACTTTAAAATTATTGTCGTTTAGATTTTTTCTCCAAAACACCAAAGGGAAAAAAGATATGCTTTTTTAGGCAATACTTTTTATATTAATTAAACATTTCTTTTATATACTATCATTGGTTGTTTCAGAATTATACGAGGCTAAATATGAGGGTTTAGTCTATCTTTGTTTATTTTTATATCATGACTTATAAAAAGGACCTTGATAACTAAAAGCTAAAACACTGATCTTTTATAGTTACTAAAGCTGTTTTTGCTATCATGGATATGTTACATTATAAAATAAGAGCAAAACATCACAATTTAAGCAAAATAGGTTTTTTGGGGGGCACATTAATAAATTTTCACACCACCTCTGTTCTTCTGTACAGTACAGTCTGGAGAGAGAAAGGAGGTAATATATAATCTTTATAGAATTGAATGAAAGTAATGTAGAAGCACATCAAGACATTTTGGTAAAGAGTACAATTGTCTAAAATAAATTAGCTAAGACAAACACTTCAATGTCAATCTTTTCTGAAGCAAAATACAGTTTCTCTCAGACTCTTAAAATTTACAAAAGTTTTAGAATAAAAATGCTTTGATACAGACCGAATAAGCCTGAATAATAAATACAGGATTAAAATGTATGCTAAAAACACCAGACAAGCTGAGTATTAGGAAATTGTTTCATGATAATTTGACTAGAGCTCTAGCAACACTATACTGGGCCTTACCACACAGAATGGTACTTTCAAAATAACTGTAGCAAAAAAAAAAAAAAAAAAAAAATTACTAAATAGATGCAGTAGCCTTAGGATGTGCAAGAATATTCTTTAATATAACTATGCTATTATATTTTGTTCCTCAACCTATTAAATATTTTAGCTCAGAAACATTAGGATGATATACCCAAAAATATATACATCAATGGATAGTTCATTATCTTTTATGAGAC
Organism: Indri indri; assembly: GCA_004363605.1. Taxonomy (NCBI): domain Eukaryota; kingdom Metazoa; phylum Chordata; class Mammalia; order Primates; family Indriidae; genus Indri; species Indri indri. Next base: position 4,987 of record RJWJ010008582.1, read on the forward strand.
AGGGTAAAAAATTATTTAAAGTTATTATTGTGTTATCATCCTAATATTATAAGAATGTTTTTATGTATAATACTTATTCTTGCCTGACAGAAGTGTAAACCAGCTTTAGTTCTTGGAGTGGGCATGAAATTAAAATAGGGAAATCCTAATATTTTCTAGTATTGTACAATCAAATTTTATTAAATGCTAAGAGTAAACTTCCATGTAGTCAATGTAAATATTGCTTATTTAACTCATTTTTATTTTATTATTAATCTAATCTTCTATAAAAGGAATATTATATCCTTACTGAAGAAAGGCTGTATATTAAACAGGAAGTATTTAAAGAAAAGTTAGTGTAGCCATTTTTTAATTTTAGAAAGTTCTAGTTGGTGTGGCAATTTTTAATTGTAAAAAACTTCTCTAATTCTGTAAGAGCAGGTAATCATAGCTTCTTTGTATTAAAAAGATGAAATATGAGTGAATTTTATTCAGTTAAGGTTAATGTTTTAAAAGCCTAGAAACCTCACAGACTAAGACTTGAGTGAAAGAGTGAAAGATAAGGAATATTGACAGTGTCACTGTGTTAAAGAAAAATACGTATTAAATCTGACATGCTAAATGCAGTGAATGCTTATACTTGCCAAGATGTCGTAAGAACCCTTACACTTCATGTATGAATGACAAAAGAGGGCCAGAAATAGATATGGATCTAGTCATTAAGTATATTTAAGAATAGTGTCAACTTTGGCCAGAATAATTGGTATAAAGTAAATAGTGATAATATGACAGATTTCTTGATATATAGATTAAATTTTATAGATATTAGTATCTGCCAAAATTTCTAAGACAAACCTAGAGTTTGAAATGTTTTATCAAAAACATTTAAAGGAGATAAAATATACACAAATCTAAATACAGTAAAACCAAAATAATGTGGAAACTAGAATCTACTTTACATATCTCCCTAACAAGATAGTGTTTTTTTTCAACTAAACCATATTACAACAAATGGCCTGTTGCTTCATATATTCTGTATATGCCATGGCTATGTCTATAAATATGAAAAATCTGGAGTAAAACTGAAAAATCCAACCACCAAAGATGTTTTTAAGTGGTTATATATGAGATTTCATGTTGATAAGACAGACAGATGATGACCAACTTTTTCAAACTGATAAAGTTGAATATCTTGATAAAAGGTATTCGTTGTCTTATAGATATGACTTTTGTTCTATTTGTTACGGATTGTAAGTCTATGTTACTTTAGCGTGTGAATTAATAAAGGAAACCATGATTTTATCCTGTACCTCCAATGTTCTTCTGGCTGTTAAGATTTCTTTAATTCCCTTAAAAAAGCAAAAGCATTTAAACTTAAGCACATCCAAATCCTCTTATTACTAGACCACGTATGAGGCTAGTTGTTTTCTATTATTGGACAAAATAGTTATCCAAGATTCTACTTAACAGAATCAGTAGAGGAAGGTAGAGTAAGAATTGAATCCTCTGCTCTGAAATCTTTTCTAGGATGAAAGTGTGGACTTCGAGAATATCGAGGTTTCAAACCTACAGATGAAGGTTGAGAAAAGCGTCTTCTCACAGAATGTAACCTTGGTTCCTATTAAGAGATTTAAAGAAAATTAGGTTTTAATGCATTTTAAATGGCTCTATTTTATAATTACTTAAGGGAAAGAGTTAAAAAATAAGATTAACTGGGCCTGGATTCTGTGGAGAAAAGGTGTGCTTTATGAAGTTCCTTCCCACTAGAAAGAGTAGGTCACCTTATAAACTTACTGCTGGACAGGGAGGCATCCTATAAAAAAAGCCTCATTTCGAGGGAGCCAAGAAAAGCCATATCTAACCATATTTCTAAATTATTAGGTTATGCTTCCTTTGCGTCATCTATGAACTTTGGTAAAGCTTTGTTTAAAAAAATTTATGTACTTATGCTATACAAAATTAGAGTCATATCCTACAGGTGACAAAGCAACTATCCAGAGAAAATTATTAATATACTACTCAATGTTAATATTTTATCCTGTTAAGTAAAACATCCAAATGAATAGACTCTGTGTTCCAACAAATGATTTTTATTTGATCCACTGTTGAATATAAGGATACTGGAGCTAATGCTTTGCTCAAGACACTGAGAATAGGAAATTTCAGCTAAGGCATCTATTAACATAATAACTAAATGCCTACTTCAGAGCATCAAGGTGTAACCAAATCCTTTTACCTAAAAATCTCATCATTTGCTCTGCCTACTTTAAATGATTTGAGTTTGAATATTGTGATTCAAGAAGAATGTAAGCATCAAGGAGGTGGGGTTTATCTAATAAAGCTGAATAAAACTTTTGAAGTAGTACTTAGGCCAAATCAACTGCCCAGCCTGCATCGGACAACAGAAATTTAATACTGAGTGTTTTAGTAGTTCTTCCAAAAACTTAACTAGCAACTTATATATGGTTAAGGGAAATGAACTAAAGTTTCTAAAATAAAAGGCAAAATTTCTCTAGAGAGGTATGTTTGATTACAAACAGTGGTAATTTCTGTGATTTGACCTACCAAGAATCTGAACATTGTCTATCAACAGTGAAACAATTTGCCACTGCTAGAAAAGGTGACTATCAGGAGTAAGTCATAAAAACAATGGGTAATTTTTTATGGCATATGAGACTTAGGTTCTTCTAGGGTTCAAAATGTTTTAAATTGTGCAATTAAGCAGACGGTTTATTTATATCACTTCAAGACACAAGTTGAAGTTACAAAATAGCCTTCCAACCAGAAATGAAACACATTTATGAAGCGTTGTAATAATAAATTAAAGATAGCTTATCAAAATCAGTAGTGTGAGAAAATTCACTCCAATGACATCAGGCTACATTCAGCCTTAGGCACTGTTAAAATTTTTGAGTTAAGGAGACTTCAGTGGACAATTATGATAATGACCCATTTATCTTAGAACCATATCAAATTTTATCAGTATAAAAAGTGGCACTAGTCTGGTACCTGTCACTAGGATATAAGAAACAAAATTAAACTAGAATAACTCTTCCCACAAACAGCAAATACTACATAGGGTCTATACAAAGACTGATAAATGCTTACATTGTAGCTATTAGCAAGAATAATGAAAAGGAAGAAAGAAGAAAAACATTTGTTTTTGTTGGTGGGCTTTCTGCTTTCAAAAGCACTAGAAATGTGCCACGTTCCCAAAATACAAAGAGTAGATGGCACAGCCTATAGCTATCTTTGTTATCAAAGGTACCGAAGTTTTTCTGGGATACCTTGGAAGCCCTTTCTTCTCACTTTTGTTCCTACTTATATTTCCAAGAATATTGACCTGCACAATACTTTTAAAGAACACTTTCAATGAACAATCTTTTAAATAATTTTTTAATCTAAAAAAATTAAATTCCAGGGTAATTGTACTATTTTGGCTAGGAAACTGATTCATACTTAGGTTGCTTGATAAAAGCATGATTAAACAGTTTGATGTTTATCACAGTTTGTTTTTTTCATAACTGAAATACTTTCTGATTCAGATTCCCAGATGCTTAAGAGATTAGAGATTTAATTTGAGTTAGGTTTAATTTTAGTGATTCAATGAAAGATGGTCAATGACTCTTGGATGGGACAAAAATTATTTCTGAGAAGTATTGTGTTTTTTAAGGATCTTCCTTCTTGCCTCACTTCTACCCTTCCCCTCCACAGAAATCACTTGCCTCCTTATAGGTGACCATTTATTATAATAGTAATTAAAAGTTCTGAGTTCTACCACTTAATAGTAAATGTGATTTTGGGCAACTGTCTTAACCTTACTCTAAGTCTCATTTCTTTTATTAAAAACTGCCTGATTATCTCACAAAAATATTGAGTGGATAAAATAATACATGTGAAATGCTTATAAATTTTAAGTTGCTATATAAATATAAGGTATTACTCTTGCCTTGAAATAATATAGTAGGCAAAGTTGGTATTTTAAGCATGATTTTATAGCACATCATCAACACAAAGTTAATACAATTTTTACAAGGAACATCATCATGGACTTTAAACAACTGTCAATGATTTAACCAAAGCTTTTCTGTAGAACAGTTAACACAGGTTAAATTACCAAGATTTTAAGACTAATTAATATCTTAAGACTATTGCAGTTATAGATTCTGTTTTTTCATGTACAAATAAGGGATAATAGGATCTCTGGGATTCATATGAGTCCTTAAATTATATGATTTTTATGATTTCATGTTTATAACATAGACAAACAGGCTTATATCTAAACACAATCCAATCTGTTTATATAGCCGTATCAATGGCTAAACTGGAAACCATAAAAGCTTCAAGGGTTAAAGTAATAGAAAAGTCTAGACCTAGCACTTATGGCTTAATACCTTTTTAGACTACATTTTTCGATTCCAGTTTAATGTTACATTTATTTTATAATATATTAATAGGGTTAGTTACATTCCAATTTCCCTGGGACAGTCTAGGTTTATGCTTATTGTAGTATTAGAATTTTAGTTTTGAAAAATAGTTTTTGAATAGATGATTTTATAGGCTTATTAATATGGCAAACTTTGTTGGTCAATAAACATTTCAAAAATTATATAATTTTAATTATTTTTGGTGCCCCCTTTCACTCTCAGTAGCTGTATTTGGATGATAAATTACCCATATAACAAGAAGTTGGAGCAGAGATCAGCAAAATCAAGAACTGTTTGATTACCTACCCCAAGGAGCAGAAGTGAAAGCAGAATTTGATATGACTGATAAAACATCAGAGGACCTTATCTATAGGTAAATAGGCTTGATTTCTATAAAGATAATAATCTAATCAAATCTGCTACTCATGAATGAAGGTGGGAGTGAGATTCAAGAGAAAATATGTGCTGGAGAACAAGGACTCCTAATTCTGAGTCCATATAATGATCTTTCAGAGAAGGTTAAGCTAATAATCACATTGAGACTTGCCAAGTCTCTAAGAATGTGATTATTTCTGAGAAAAGATGGAGTTATGTTATTATACATAACCCTATTCAGACAGATCCTAATTACTAGTCTGTCTTACTATAATAGAACAAACTGTATTAACAATACAGAAAAGAATCTTTAGAAACTGTATGACCTGAGATTAAATCATGTTAGTAAAAACTGTATTGTGGGTTACCTTTACACTAGGAGTGTATGAAGTTGTTTGGCTTTAAGGATGTTTGATAAAGAAAGACCAACTGGATGATTTATATATGAAGAAATGACAATTAGAATGAATTTTGGATATTTCTCCAAATAATTCACCATTTAGAAGAAAATCAGGGAAGCTGAATTCTCTGTAATGGGTATGCGAACTTTAAACAAAGATGACAGTGATTTAGAAAGTAATTTTCAAGCAGCAAGTGAATAAATTAAATGAGTGTATAGTATTAGGTTTACATCCCAAATCAAAGTTTGAATCTTTAAAATAAGTTTTTAACTTCCAAAAATCCTGTCAAAAAACCAAACACATCATCCTTTCTTCAGTTTTCCAGTCTTTTTTCATATCATGGCATACCCAGACAATGATAATATTCACATGGCACACTGGGGCTAACAAAGGAGCCTGTATTTCCTGGAGGTGACATAAGATTTCCTGAATTCTCCATTGCTATTTTTAATATAGTTACTAAGGTAATGAAGTCATTTATTTCCTGGGGAATGGGGGGTAGAACTTAAATAAATAATGCTTTAAAGACCACCAATACAGACAGAAATATATCTACTCCAATTCTATAGAAAAGCATCAGTGAATAGTTGATGCAGGAAGAGCTAAATCTTAACGTGGAATTCAGAATTTTATATTTCTCACAAATCAGATGTTGGTCAGTTTCCCCCAACTAGAAATAGTCCACAGAATTTTGATCTGTTAATTACATGTGAGGATTTATCAGTTGCTTGCTTGATACCTTCCACAAAGCAATGGAATGATACCTGTTAGATAAAGCTACAAAAACTCACTTGTTAAAAAATTAGAACCCGTCTAGCCGGGCGCGGTGGCTCACGCCTGTAATCCTAGCACTCTGAGAGGCCGAGGTGGACGGATCGTTCTGAGCTCGGGAGTTCGAGACCAGCCTGAGCAAGAGCGAGACCCCCGTCTCTACCAAAAAATAGAAAGAAATTAATTGGACAGCTAAAAATATATATAGAAAAAATTAGCCGGGCATGGTGGTGCATGTCTGTAGTCCCAGCTACTCGGGAGGCTGAGACTCCTGCTTGAGCCCAGGAGTTTGAGGTTGCTGTGAGCTAGGCTGACGCCACGGCACTCGCCCCAGGCAAGAGAGTGAGACTCTGTCTCAAAAAAAATAAAAAATTAGAACCCGTCTCCAGTCTCAGATTTCCAGGCCAGATACCTAGAATTAGTATCACACTGCTTGTTAGTAAGTAATAATGCAATGATGTATGTTCTAATTAATATATATTTTCTGTGTTATCCTGTTTTTTATATATATACACATACATCTAGATGTGTATGTATATGTAATTATATAAAAGAAAGGTCTAATTACCAAGACATTTCTATAAAAGGATTTTACTCATAGATTATCACAAAGCTTCAAGTTTCAGATGACCACATTATATTCAATTAGATTTAAAAAAACAGAATGAATGATGATACAGGTAACTGTATCCTAAAGAGCATCTGAAATTAGAAACATTTTTATTTTAAATGCTTCATGAGTGAAAATGAAATTATTATTACTGTAAATACCGTAAGTCCCATCTGATGGAGAAGATAGTTTACTGAGATAACTCATAGATCATGACAGACTCAGCCTTCACAAATCTGCTAAAGTGTAGTACAAAATGTGAGTATTTCATTATTATCTAGGATTTTACCTATGAAATCCTTTAAGGAAAGAGGATAGCTTTTCTGAAATAAAGAATAGATATACGTGTTGCTTAATTTTCCCCTTTACATCTCTCAACAACTCAGAGATGCTAACAAGCTATTTACTGAATTCGAAGTTTCTGCAGTGTATGTAATTGCCAATTTATTTGACAGGCAGCTGGGTAATGAATTAATGATGGCATTTTGCCCCGCATTGAGACTAAACAGAAATGCATCAGCTTGCCTCCCTGACTTGCAGACATTCAATGCCCTGGTCTCAAGCTACTCAGTTTTGTGGCCACAAGGGGGTAACTTCATGTTCAAGCAAAAGCTATCCTGGTTCTCTCTTTTTTCACACTCCAAAATGCTTACTCTGTTAATTATTAGGAACCACTGTGAAAAAGTTGGAGCTTTAAGAGTTTCAAGGGGTTCAGAAATGGAAGCAGGAAAGAAGAAAACCAAGAACAACATTCTTAAGTGTGAAGTAGCTACATAAAGCTGGATTCCTTAACACAAAACCTTTTCCCCCATATTGCTTGAATTGTTTTGTGTTATATTATACTATTGGAAATTCTATCAAACTGGATTAAGTCTTTTGGGTTAACAGACATTCTCTTTAATCCTATTCTTATGGAAGTAGTGGCTGGGACAGATACTTTTATCTCTCCTGCTTTTATTTTCCAAATCTAGAATTCCAGTTAGTATTATTCCATTATATATTTGGCACAATATAGATTTTTTTTTGTGTGTGGAAATATCCTTTGGATTTAAAAACCATTATTTAGTAATATTTTGTAATTATTTAGTAATAATCATTTGTAATATGGTGGGAATTGGGCAAAACTCTTACAAAATTAAGTATGCTTAATTGCATTTCTTTTATCTTAGAGTTTTATTTGAAAATGAAAGCAGAGATGACAGTCCATAAATAATATCTATGTAATAATATCCTTAAGCCCTATCATTTTCATTCAAGAAGGTTAATTGAACTGGGTAGATAAGAAAAGACTCAGGGTCTACAGAAATTTGGAAAAATTATGTTCAAAATAGAAAACAGAGGTCCTTCAGAATGTTAGTAGGCAGAAGAGGGAAAACTGAGTATGAAGGGGGGGTCTTTCTCATTGTCAGCACACAGTTTTTTTTAATTGATCTAAACAAGGATATGGTATTTGGAGAACAAGTTAGAAAGGGGATATTCAAGTGGGTAGACAGGAAATTCTTCCCAGATTGAAAGAGGACAACTAGTAAGCTTAGGAAGTTCATGGTATAGGAAGAATATAGTTTGCTTTCTGGTTTGGAATTTTCCAAGGGGAAAACTGCTTTTTTAAGCACTAAAATCAATCAAAGACAAGGCTCTAGAGACAATGCCGCAAAACTTGTCAGTGGTAAGTAATGCGAGAAAATAACTGCCAAGAAGTTTGGGGCAGTTACTTTGAAGACTTTATACCTCAGGTAAGAAACTTGATTCTCGTTAGAAAATAAAATAACAACAACAAAAAGTACCAACTCCTAAAATTGTTATTTTTCCCAGGAAAGAAAAACTCTTACAGATGGGTTTTATCTTCACTATCTCATGAAGGAAGAAATGGAGAAGAAACAAGAGTCTAACCAAGACTTTCTGATTAGACATTCTCTCTTCAGGCCTAAGGACAAATCAGAATCCTATAGGTATATCCCAAAGAAGTGAGAGGATCTATGGCCCCCAAATTTTCTCTGATAAGTAACACCCAATTATTGTTCATGTCCTGAAGTGAGGAGAAGACTTAGCAAGGGAGGAAAGGAAGGGCTTTAGTCTCCAAGTATAGAGAGGCTGCTTCTCACATCCCTGTTTTCCAAAGGGAAGAAGTGTACCAAGGAGATGTTTATGACCCATATTTCATTTAGAGAAATACTAAATGACAATTACTGTGTGGGTACACTTCTTGATAGAAATGCAAAAGTGAGGTTAACATTCCAGCTTCACTGAGAAAATTATCACCAAAATATTACTAAATAATCAAGTATTGGCTTCTATTAACTGAAAAAATACATTAGCAAATGAAAACTCACAAATCAATAAATGGAAAATTTATAGGTTACATGTTTTAAAAATAAGTCAGATGTCAATGTGGTATCACTTACTACCTTAAATAAAATGTCTTAACTATTTGGCCTGTTACTGTGTATTTTCACTTAACTGTAATCAGGCTTGGCATTATATTAATTTATGCTATTTTAAAGCAGCATGTCTAAAAAGAATGATAAAACTAGAAATCCTTACTTGGTTAGTTCACTCGTTTGAAATTTATGCCTGCTATTTTATATCTGTGGATCCTAACAGGTCAAAAAATAAGTAACATCAAGATAACCACGAAACTAGTATATGGAAAACGTCACATGGAAAGGACAAATTAAAAAATGACAATATGAAATAAAAAAAGTCTCTTGAATAGCACTTGATTTCTGAGAGGAAGCAGCAGAATGCAGAAAGTATTAGTGAATTTATGCAATACATAAAAGCAAAGAGACAGAAACACATAGCAGGTCCAACAAGTGGCAGCTGTTGTAGCTGCTAATCAGAGTGGTATTCAACACAAAAGGACAAAAGCAGATGCCATATTTTTAGGAATTTATGCACAGGGATTAAAATACTGAATAGAGTTGAAAGAAACAGCACCAATTATGAATATTACTTATATTCATCTTTTGGGTAAAATTTTGCCCTTTGCCCCTTTTAAGCCTACAGAGATTTCAGAATAAATTTTAGTCAAAGGTCTAGTGTTACAGATCTTTTAGAATTTGTCTAGCAGGTTTTCTGATCCTCACTGGACGACCCTAAAAAAAGTATAGGTCTAGGGGCCAGTGATTTATTATAGAATAACAGTAGAGCAAGATGAAGCATAATATCGAAGTTGGATTGGATGCAACTGAACTCCTTTAATTCTGTATTTTAATACTATTGAAGCACAATTTCTAGGAAAGAATTTTTGTGTGTGACCCCAATTCATTATTTTGTAGTTAAGTATAGCATAAATCCAGTTCTACAAATGGGAATTATCATGTATAATTTGTTTGAAAATATTGCACTGCTCTTGTTGATAGAAATTTATAAAGCAATCTGTTAAAAACGAAATCATACCTCTTTCCAAGCCATCCTTCTGAAATCTGCTGATAGAAGAAGTCTTAATTTTCCAAGATCCTTTATCTTTTGACATGTTACCATCTTTCTATCTATGATTGTATTAGAGATTTTGGAAAACAGGTTGCAAAGTTATTGCCTTGTGATTTTGGTACATGCACTAGTATCCGTATTAGCCATTTTACTTACAGAGTGGATTTCAGATAATTTCTTCAGATTGGCCTTTCAAAATGGGTCCTAAGTGAGTAAAACCTTACTTTCCAAAATTATCTATTGAGGGTATACTACAAAATAGAAAAAAATAAAGTGGGCTTCACTTAGTATGAATAAGGAGAATTTTCATCTTCTCAGTCTATCTGTTTTTAAAAGTAACATGTTTGGGCTTTCCATGAAGAAGGCTGGATGATATCCTTCCTCCATATATTCAGATTGTCAATAAATTATGAAGTTTTTATTAGCTTTTCAAAATAAAGCTAAATTCTAAGAAAGTATATATGTATGAAATATATGTGTGTATATAAATAATGTGTATGTATGCATATAATATATATGATATATATGTGTATATGCATATAATCTATACAGCTCTGTGGAAGAAACACACTTGGGTATCAATTATTATCAAAATTACTTATCCAATAATACATCATTAATTTTTATTAACAGTCCAGGATTTGTTTAGCATCTTGTTTAACATTTTGAAAATGAAACCATTAACTTCTTAGTTCTCAAGGATACTGCTATTAAAAGATCTCTAACATCAGTGGTTAATAATTTTTTAACTTACAGAACAAAAACTTTTGAAATTTCTTTGTGGGACTTAAGTCTATTTACATTTCTTAAACGGAGAATAATTAATGTACATGAGATCTTTGTATGCTAGTAAACATTCATAGGGTCCTACTGTTCTCATGAAACCATCTGACTGGCAAACATATTCATTATGGTTTCAAGAGAAAACATCCTATTTGAATCACCAGGAAAAACTTTGGTATCTATATCCTATTATTTCTGCTGCTGCTGAGCACAGAATACATTTGGGGTTGGAAGGAAAGGGAAGGGATAGATTTATTGGGTAATGCCAGTTTTTATGGCTTCTTCTCTTCTAAAATTAGGAAGTCAGTGAAAGAACTGCAACTGAATGTAAAGAGGAATATTTCTTGTACTACTACAGAAATTTTAGAGATTAAAAACCTTTACGATTTGTTCTGTAACTTTTGAACAATGACTTTCCTGCCATTTCCAAATTTTATAATAAGAATTGGCTTTAGAATCAGAATCTAAAGTTTTCCTTTGGCTTAAGAAATAGTTTTGCATTTTATGAGAGCAATTAATTGTCTTTTAAAAAATTAATCACATATAATTGAATATATTGGTAGCATATAAGAAGAAAAGGTTTAAAGATTAAAACATTCAAAGAACACTGATACAGTGGAATGTCGGTCAATGTTATGGGATCATGTCAAAGGTGAACCCTTCTTTTATCAAAATTCCCTAGGTGGATTCATATTTTATAAAATTTGGTAACAAATGAATTATGCTATAGGAGGGTTGCAGTATTATCTCAAAGATTAGAGAAAAATTTTAATATAGTCAAATTAATCACATACCAATCATACTGATGGTATTTCGAATATTTGAAAAATGCTATAAAAAAGGGAGTATAAATACCATTCAAATTCTGAAAACCATGGCAGAAGCAAAATTAAATAAGGAATAGCAGTAACAAATAAATACAAAATTATACAAAAGCATATTACATGACAAAATAGCAAAGTAATAGAACCAAATCATTAAAATTAAATAATATACTATGTTCTAAAAGTATCAAAGTACTAAAAATTCTATTAGAATTAGAAATGATTCTTATCCCAAATATTAAAATAAATGTCAAAGAATGAGACATAACATCTAATACTCTGAGAAGAAAAAATGTAACACAAACAGAAAATGAAAAACACTTCACTATTCCCAATGTGGTTATTATTTATGGAATGGATAAAACATGTTGTAGAAAAGGTCACTACAGTTAGATTAACACATAAAAATCCCAACATGCCACATCTATCTAAATAATTTTGTAGAACAGCTGAAAAAGCAAATTTCATCAAATTTAGACAGCTTATAGTGAATAAATAAGTATGGTGAGGTATTAACTAACCCTAAGTTTCACAACGGGCAGCTTCTAGCCGGTTCGTTGAAGCTGGATCTCAGCCACACAAGGATCACTGGACAAGAAATCAGCTGAGTTGGACTAGAGCTGCCCAAGTGTCTTAATAATGAATGCTCCACACAGTCTGTTAAGAGAAAATACAGATAATGTTAGAGTAGATGAGTGTAGACCATCAATCAACACTTATTAAATACTTGCAGAATTTGTGGTACTAATTACATTAGAGTGTTAAGAAGTGAGAGGCTAGCAATTAGGAGGGGCCCAAAACTCAGGAAAGACTTGGGCTCCCTGCTCTCTGAGAGCTTACAGTCTGTATTCAACAATCTCTAGTGTCACAGTATGAATGTTTAGTATATAAAATGAGGAATAGGTCAGCACAGATTACGAGTTACAACATTTCCTTCTATTAGATGCATCTTAAAAACTTATTTTTAAAAGAGGAGTAGTGTTTGGCAGGAGGTTATTTAGAAAGTTGTCCAAAACCCAAAACATACCCTTCAAGCCGGCATAGTCTGGACAGGCATATAGGTACACCTATGCTGTATAATCCAGAATAAGTCCATATACCTATGTCATCCTGAGGTTTTTTATTTTTTATTTTATTTTTTGTCAAGAATAGTTTGGGTCAAAGTAACAATCTAGTTGCTACTACCTTTTTGGCCCTATGGGCCTAGGCCAGCTCCTAATTTAGGGGACCAAGCTGTCCTTAGACATAGTTTTAATTTTGGCAAGGCTCAAAATTTTCCTTATCTGTTCCACTATCTCTAGAGCTATGCTGTCCAAGAGAACTTTCTATGGTGATGGAAATGTTTTATATCTATACTGTCAAATACAGAGGCCATTAGTCACATGTGGCTATTTGAAAATGTGGCTAGTTGCAATTGAGGAACTGAATTTTTAATTTCATTTAATTTCAATTAGTCTAAAATTGAAATTAAATAGCCTCCCATGGCTAGTAGGTACCATACTGGAGACAGCATGGCTCTAGGGGTTCAAACTTAACTGGTTTACTAAAACCAAACTCTAAAGTCTAGCCTGGATTTCCATGTTCCATTTAATACTGTCCGGTACCACTTAATATTGTTCACTGCTGTATTCTCAGTGGCTAGAATATTGGCAAACACAAGGTAGGTGCTCAATAAGTATTTGTAGAATTACTAAAATCTATTTTAATAATATATAGCCATTCATGTCGAATCATCTACTCATAGCTTATTGGCTGTAACTCAGTATACTCTGGTCCTCTCAGAAGAAATGAAGTGAAGTCAAACTTCTCAAACCATCCCAAACACTTCATTGATATTTCAAGCTGTCTGTGCTGCATTGGTTCCACAATGGAACTCATATTAGAAAATAACATGAATTTTTGACTTGTCCATGGTTTCACAAAAATTGTTCTAAAAAAAAATCGAAAGATAATCACAAAAAAAGAAAGATAATCACAAGCTAAAACATGCATTTGAAAGACTGAGGATGTACCTTCACAATAAAAATAAAAGAATTGTCAAAGTGAAATGTCAGAGATAACAACTGTCAAACTTAGTACTTAAAGAAATTGGACATTTCATAATAATTAAGTCATGAGGGCTGAGCCCTCATGAATGAGATTAGTGCCCTTATTAGAAGAGACAGAAAAGAGCTTGCTTCTGTTCTCTCTTTCTGCTTTATGAGAGTACAACGAGAAGACAGGCATCAGCAAACTGGGAAGTCAGTCCTCACCAGATACCAGATCTGCCAGCACCTGGTTCTTGGACTTCCCAGCCTCCCAGTCTCCAAAACTGCGAGAAATAAATGCTTGTTGAATAAGCCGCCCAGTCTATGGTATAGTTGTTACAGCAGCCTGAACAAAGACAACTTTATATTGTGGAAATAATTTATTACGAGACTTAAATATACTGGATTCACCTTGATTAAATGAAAGTCACAATCAGAAATTACAAGTTTAATAGAAACCTTGATGGAAGCTAAGAGGCTACAATACTAGTGCTTTTGAGACTACAAAGAACAGGATAAACTAGATATATGTTTAGATATGTAAGGTATTTGTGCACTTGTTATGATGTTTAAGTTTTATCTATACTTATTCCATATTTTACTGTCAGAAAGTTCAGTGTCTTAAGTCTTCACAAAAACACAAAGAACTTTCCTGTAATACTGAATTTTTTTTTTTTTTTTTTTTAGATAGAGTCTCACTTTGTCATCCTGGGTAGAGTGCAGTGGTGTCATCATAGCTCACTGCAACCTCAAACTCCTGGGCTCAAGCGATCCTCCTGCCTCAACCTCCCAAGTAGCTGGGATTATAGCCACGCTCCATGATGCCTGCCTGGCTTATTTTTTCCATTTTCAGTAGAGATGGGGTCTCGCTCTTGCTCAGGCTGCTCTCGAATTCCTGAGCTCAACCAATCTTCCCACCTTGGCTTCCCAGAGTACTGGGATTACAGGCATGAGCCACTGCGCCTGGCCTCTGAAATGTTTTTAGTAGTTCAAAAGACATTACTTTTTAACAATTAAAGTATTAATTTTATAGAAAGCTACATTTGTTAGAATGTTTGTTGTGGAACTCTGTTTTGTTTCTTTAATGTGGTAAACTGCATTTGTCATATCTGGTTGATCTTATTCCTTATCAACTTGTTGCCTACGTCATTGCTTATCAAGTTTGAGTAATCTCAACCAGTATGGAAGACTTAAAATGCTCTCTCAGAATTAGGAAAATGTAGCTAAATATTATTCCTCCTTGTTAAAAATGTATAAGTAAAATTAAGTGACTTTAACAGAGGTTCTTAACTATTTTTGTGTATGTGCCATTGACTCCTTTGTACTCAATAAGTAACTTACTGAGGCCCTAATTATTCTCAGAATAATATTTTTAATTACATAAAACAAAATACATAAGATTGTAAGGGAAACAAATCATATTGTAATGCACTTCTATCCAGACTCCTTGAAGGGGTAGTGTATCTTTGGACCAGATTAACTTTAAAATTAACTGCAGAATCTTAGTATCTATTTTCCTTGAACTTTAGTATCTCTTTTCCTTGAATTTTAATCTTCCTTGAAGATTAAATGTAAATTATTGGAACAATGATTATTATATAAAACCATGAAGAATCAGTATATCACTCTTTCTGCTGCAAAGGTATTCAGGACAGCATATGGGCCTCATCCTTCATGCTAGCATCATTAACATTTCAAGTACAAAAAGTGACATAACATTCAACTTGGCTATCTTAAAGCAATCTTAGATTTGATTTCAACATCTCTGGAGTATCAAAGGCAGTAAGATGAAGGTGTACATATTTTCTTAAGATCAGCAACTAAATTCTGAACTGCTTTAAAAATTTTATTTCCTAATTCTTTTAGAGAATTTGGTTGAGCCGGGCTATACTACTACTTAAAATGTTAAGAAGATAAAAAGAAAAGTATGGTGATATTCATTGTCATTTACCTGGAAAACAAACGAACAAGCAACTTTCAACAATGTACTGTATTCCCTTTCTAGAAGACAGGAATATAAAGAAAAGATTATCGTAATTATAATAGCTGTGATATACTAATGGGAAACAATTATTGAGTTTCTGCTCAATTTTGCTGTCAGTCTGCTACTGCTTTAAAAGATAAAGTCTGTTTTTTTAAAAATTATTAAGGTACCCAGGTTAAAGCCCAGAAACTTTAACATATTGCTTTCTTATGTTTAGTATCATAATTAGTTGCAGACATACATATCCCATATTGAAAAGAAAACATTGAAATAGTGTCAATAATTGTTGACACTCATATCCCCTGATATAACACACTGATAAGGGCATATCACTTCTGTGATATTCATGCCCTAAATGCATTACCTCTATCAAATCAAGAGAAAACATTAGCCAAACTGAAATTGAGGAACATTCTACAAAATCACTAACCAGGACTCTTTACAAGTATCGAGGTTATGAAAGACAGGCAAAGACTGTGTCAATGTCACAGACTGGTGTAGAATAAAGAGATGACAAATAAATGTAATGTAGAATCTTATATTAGCTCCTAGGATAGAAAAAGAACATTAGTGGAAAAACTGGTGAAGTTTGGATGGGGTCTATAGTTTACTTAATACTGCTGTACCAATGTTAATTTCTTGGTTTTGCTAATTGTTTTATATGAAAGTTGTTAAAGTTAGCAGAAATTGAGTGAAGGGATACAGGAACTCTCTGTATTATTTTCTGCAACTTTCTGTAAGTCTAAAATTTAAAAATAAAACATTAGAAAAGGTTAAAAGGATCAGGATATTTGGTGGGGGTCAGAGGGTGGGGAGAGTATAATTGCCAGTATATCTATGCATGGATTGCCTCTCATTAATTTTTCTTGAAGCATGGTGAATCCATTTTTGGCCTGTAAATTCAGGTCAGAGTATTTTTTGTTTTACTATTAAAATTTCTGCATATTCTTTCTGTTTGATCTGTTCTGTATTCTTTTCTTGAGAATTACCATTTTTTGGTTGGACTTTTCTCTCTATCCTCTCCATTTTAGCACTTTGTCTTTTGTCATTTCATCTTTCATGTTCTCGTCTTTTGCATTCTGGGAGAATTAAAAAAATTTTATTAAGGATTTGATTTTCTGTACTGAAAACTGGCCCTTTATAGCAAAGATAAATTTAACTCTTTCCATTATATCAACAGTTTTTGTGCAGTGTTTTCTTATACAAGCCAGAAACCATTTTGTTTTTCTTGCTTTTCAGTTTGCAATTGTTTTTTCAAAGATATGCTATATATCTTTGGAACATGGAATATATTTAAAAAATTTTAATTTCCTATTATACATATGTTCTTATACATATATACACGGATATGCTATTCATCCTTGCCTTCAATGTTGTGCCAATGTGTAAAACTTTTTTCACAGAACCCATATAGTGTATATACATTTCTGTTTACTTATCCTTGAAGGGAGATCTATCCATGAAAATCTTAATAGAGTAGACTAGTTTCATAAGCCCTTGATTCTCCTTACTGTTCTGTCTTCTCTCTTAAATTTACAACAAGAAGGATGCTTGATACACACAGAACCCATATAATTTCCAGTGTCTAACTAGGTGAGCTTTTTTTGCTCCTGCTATCTAGTTCTCTGGCTGTCAGTAAGAAATTTATTCTAGAGAATCTTAGGTTGTCTGCTGTTTGACTATATATAGCACATCAAAATCTATACCATCCTGGTATTCTCAGAGCTGCAAAGCATGGGCTTTTCCTGTCTCTGCATTCTAGAATACAATGCTTTATACTTGTCCTCCTTAGGTCTTACTGAAAACAAGGAAATTTTAGTTCTAAACTGATTTAGAAGAAGTATTCATGGGCCAGGTGCAGTGGCTTACGCCTGTAATCCCAACAATTTAGGAGGCCGAGGTGGGAGAATCACTTGAGACCAGGAGTTTGAGACCAGCCTGGGTAACATAGAGAGGCTCTGTGTCTACAAAAAATGTAAAAAGTAGCTAGGTATGGTGGTGTGTGCTTATAGTCCTAGCTACTTGGGAGGCTGAGGCGGGAAGATCACTTGAACCCAAGAGTTCAAGGTTACATTGAGCGATGGTCACGCCACTGCATTCCAGCGTGGGCAACAGAGGGACCCTGTCTCAAAAAAAAAAAAAAAAATGTATTAATGATACTGAAATTAGGAAATGGTTAGGAAGAAGATAGTGGTGGTGGAATCTTTTTGTAAAGTAGCTAATTTTTAGGTGTGTGCACATTCTGAGTCTCTGGTCTCTGAGGTAGAAGTAGACATTGGTGATAGTTCAGATCCCTTTCCAATTTACTTCTGAATTGTATTCTCTTTCCAAAGGGTAAGGTGTACATAGGGCACTACTTGTGTTTTCCATTCAAGTCCAGTCACTACTTTAATTAGAAGAAATTCCTCATAGCCTGGCAAGTGGTTAAATATTATCCTTAATATCCATATGTTTTCACGGATAGTTAAGTACACATGGGAATTAATTAAAATATACATTTAATGTAAAGTGAACTCAAATTATAATTTCCTCAGTTTCCAATTCAATTAATCTTTGCAAGAACAATTTTATTAGATACTTATATTAATGCAAAAATGGAACCAACACTGTAAGAAAACATAAAAACACTTTAGAATTCATCACTCATACACTTTATACCTTGGGATTTGATATTTATCCTAAAAGCCTAATAGTTCCTATGGCCATATACACAAAGATTTTCCTTTTGTTCCTTCCTATAGTTTAGTTCAGTGGGATAATTTTGATATTATGTGGTTTTGCTTTATTGACTTTAAAAGTTAATTCTGTATAAGATGTTAACTGCTAAATTAGGGAATGACAGCCCTGATTAATACCATATTAACCTAGTAGCCTCTATATTGGCCCTTTATAGCAAAGATAAATTTAACTCTTTCCATTATATCAATAGTTTTTGTGCAGTGTTTTCTTACACGAGCTAGAAACCATTTTGTTTTTCTTGCTTTTCAGTTTGCAATTGTTTTTTCAAAGATATGCTATATATCTTTGGAACATGGAATATATTTAAAAAATTTTAATTTCCTATTATACATATGTTCTTATACATATATACACAGATATTTGTATTGTTTTTATATTTGATTTGACAGATTATGAGGCTGGTGGCTTGTAGTCAATGAATAGTTTCTGCAAACAGTACTTTATAACGGTTAGACTTGTGCTCTGAGCTCTGCCTAAGGTCTCTATTTTATTGATTAGATTTGTTGTTTCAAGATAGTTTTGACATCTGAAATTCCTATGTTGGGATATACCCAATCAACATTAACATTCATGAATTAGAGTTTTAAAAATGACTTACATTTATAAAAACAATATGCTCATATTCCTCCAAAGAATATTTCTACCTTTCTATTTTAAAAGTTACCAAAGTTTTTGGTACCAGAGAAAATTTGCATTTGAAATAAAAAAGGCTAATGTTTCAAATGTTCTTCATTAATATTTTAATATAGTAATACATTTTAGAAAAAGATTGTTTCCTAATATATCTTTAAAAAACAAAGTGCAAACTGAAAAACAGGAAAAATAAAATGATTTCTGGCTAGGATAAGAAAACACTGCACAAAAACTACTGATATGATGGAAAGAGTTAAATCTGTTTTTGCCAATGAAGAGCCAGTAGTCACTATAGAAAATCAAATCCTCGCTAAAGAATTTTTTTAATTCTTCCATAATGCAAAATAAGATAATGTGATGGTGAAATGATGAAAGATAAAGTGCTAGAGTGAAGAGGACAGAGAGAGAAGTCCAACCAACATATGTGTATTAAGATTTCCATGTTATAATATACATGCTCTAGAAATAAAAGCAGATAATTTGCCACACAGTAAAACTTGCACAGCAAAGCATTTCTACAGAATTGCACAGTTCTAGAAAACTATAGAAGTGGTTTTAGAGTTTCTGTCTCTGAGTGGGGCATCATTTTCTATTGAGGGCTACTAAATCTCCTAAAGAAAAATATTGAGTATAAAATGCATAGAACACTTAACCTTGAAAAATAAAAAGAAATAAAAATTTCTATACAATTGCTTTGTGTTCCAGTTTTGACTATGGAAGTTTATTAATTTTTTTCATCTATAACAAAAGGAGAATTGTTAGTTTTTATATGATTAAATTAAAGAGTAAGATACCAGTTTCTCTGTATAATTTCTACTGTTACCTACTTACAGATCTAAGAAAATTTAGAGAAGTGTATGTATTTAAACTAGAAGAATTAAGCTTTAAATTAAGAACATTTACATTAACATTCTTTGGAAATTTCTCCTGTTCTAGTACCACTCACCACTCCATCCTCTATTAGCATTATTCAAGCAATACAATTTCTATGACTTGTGATATCTATGTATCTCACTAACTGAAAATAACTAGCCATTATCTAATAAGGCACAGCAATATCAGCTATCTCTATAGAAGTGTATTTGGAGAAAATGTTAACATCAGAGGGAGTCTGTTTTAGATTTTCTAATAATACTAAAAATGAAGTCTCAATAAAGTTTAGTATCACTCTGGGTTTTTGACACTATGTCAAAATTAACTATGGTTTTATTTTATGTTTGCAGTACAGTGGTAAACACAGTGAAGGGATGCAGTGAGTGGTAATGGCAGCAAGTGGGGAGGCTCCTTAAAGTAGACTGTCTTGGTATTGAGTTCAACTCACAGGATGGGTCAGAAGCATAAATATGAGTGTGAAATAGCTAATCTCCATCATTTTATTGCAAAGAATATACCTACTGTCCTCACCAAAGTACACTGCACACAAGATTCGTATTACCATCTCAACACTTAATCAATCTGTAGTTCTTCACTGTATATGAAGTTCATTTCCCTTAAGTGATGATGCAAGAGTTTCACTAAGAAACTTGGTCATAATAGAATAGGAAGAATTCCCTGATAGTAGATAGTCAAAATGTATTGTATATATACATGGATCTAACTAGATTATCATTCTTTGGCTTGAATCTGATTTAGGAAGCATGAACATGATTCCCAAACTGGAAGAGGAGATCATTAACTGTTTTCATCTCCCCATAAATGTCATATGCCATCGAGACAGATAATCAAAATCTCAGCATTGGATATGAAATATCTAGAATAGGCAAATTCATAGAAACAGAATAGATTAGAGGTTACCAGGACCAGGGGGAAAGGGGAAGGAGAAAGAAGGAGTTATTGATTAAAGGGTACAGAGTTTCTATCTGGGGTGATGAAAAAGTTCAGAAATAGTCGTGATGGTTATACAGCATTGTAAATGTAATTAATACCACTGAATGTACACTTAAAAATGGTTAAAATGGTAAATTTTAAGTTATATATATTTTACCACAATAAATAAAAATTTTGACCATGTCTGATTTATAAATTCTACAAAATTAATTACTAGGAATTATAGTTAATTTACAGTTTTATTTCCTTCACATGACCGAGTTCACTAGTTCTGTACTTCTGATCACAAATGTGATATAAATATCCAAAGTTGTTCCTTTCTGGAAGAGATTTTGGAAAATTTGAAATATAACTGAAGAAAAACAGAAAAAACATTATGACAAATTTCTTACTTTAATTGGTTCAGGCTGCATCACAGGTGCAGGCATAGCAATGGCACTTGGAGCATAAAATTGGTGATATGTTGCTTGAACTCCATGATCAGAATAAGGCTATTAAAAAAAAATGAGAGGAAAAAAAGATCACCTTTCATTTATTACTTCAAAATATTTATTCAGCATTTACAATGTACTAAACATTTGCTACACAATGGAGAAACACAGATTAAAAAATATATTCCCTATGTTTAATTATTAGGTCATTAAATATGAAATGTCTGATTTTGAATCAAAAGTTTATTATATCTCAAACAAGAAGCAGTACAATTAATCAAAGTATGCAACCTAAACTATCGACACAGTTTTGCCGTCTTAAGGGTAGCTTGTTTATGCCAACAGCGAAGAAGCCTGGAGAGCGAGTAGCAATGAAATTGCAAAAGGTGTTTTCCATAGCTTGTTGAAAACTGAATATTTTCCCTTGCAAGAAGTGTTCCAAAGCCTGGAAGAAGTAGTTAGTTGGTACAAGGTCTGGTGAATATGGTGGACAACAGAGAGTTTCCAAGTCCAGCTGCCGTAGTTTGAGCAGCATTGTTGGTGCAACATGTGGTCAAGCACTGTCTTACAAGAGGATTGGCCTGTCTCTACTGACCAATCTTGGCTGCTTAATTGCAAGCATCCTCATCATTTTGTCCAACTGGTTGCAGTAGACATCTGCTGTAATGGACTGATCAGGTTGCATGAAGCTGTGGTGGATAATACCAGTGCTGGACCACCAAACACACACCATTAGCTTTTTTTGATGAATATTCGGCTTTGGACTGTTTTGGCACTTCATCTTTATCCAACCACTGTGCTGAATGCTTGTAATTGTCAAAAAGAATCTATTTTTCATCACATGTAACAATATGGTGTAGAAATGGTTTGTCTTTATGTTTTGACAGCAAAGAAAGACAAGCTTCAAGACGATTTCTCTTCTGATGCTTGTTTAATTCATGCAGAACCCATCTGTCCAGCTTCCTTACTTTGCCAATTTGTTTCAAACGGTCCAATATTGTTGGAATAGTAACGTCAAACCTTGCTGCTAATTTATGCATAGGCTGAGATGGATTTGCTTCCACTACAGCTTTCAGCTGATCATTATCCACCTTGGTCTTGGGTCACCTACACGGCTCACTTTCAAAATTAAAATCACCAGAATGGAACTTCTCAAACCATAGACATACTGTGCCTTCATTAGCCACATCCTTCCCTTCCCAAACAGTTTGACGATATTTTGAGCTATCTGCACTGCATTGGTTCCATCATGGAACTCATATTCAAAAATAACACAAATTTTTGACTTATCCATGGTTTCACAAAAATTGCTCTAAAAAAATGTGAAAGGTAATCACAAGCCAAAATGTGCATTTAAAAGACTGAGGATGTACCTTCAAAATAGGAAAAAAACCCATTAAGTATCAAAGTGAAATGTCAGAGAGATCAACTGTCAAACTTAGTACTTATGGAAATCGGACATTTCATACCTAATCACCTATAGCTTATAGTTTGATCAGGGAAATAGTAATCAAAATTGCCACAAGTCCTCTGAGACATGTACAGGAATACATAGGAAAAAAGAAAACAATTATTTTATTTAGCTTAAGAAAGTTGGGGAGGGCAGTCAGGGAAAGTTTCCTAGTGGAGTTGATGCTTGAGTTTGAAGAATTAAGGAAAGAATGAGAGAATAGTATGAGTAAAGGCATAGAGGTAGATAAGAACATACGTCGTTTGGGAGATTTGCCCAGGTTGTTTGGTATGGCTAGAAGGAAGATTATACACTAAAGGGCAGCTGAAACATGAGATGGTAGAGCAACACTCAGGGGAAGAGATTATGTAAAATCAGATTTATGGCTTGTCCAACAGATGGTGGCACCATTAGTTGAGATATGAAATAAAAGGAAAGCCTAATGTTTATGTAATTGTGTGTGAGGGGATTGGAGAAGAGTTAGGTTTGTGACATACAACAAGATTTGTGATATTTGTGGGAATTCTAGTAGAGGTGTACTCTTGATAGAAAGAGAGGCCAGGTGCAGTGGCTCATGCCTGTAATCCTAGCACTTTGGGAGGTGGAGGTGAGAGGATTGCTTGAGTCCAGGAGTTTGAGACCAGCCTGAGCAACAAAGCAAGAACCCATTTCTAAAAAAAATTTAAAAATCTGCCGGGTATGGCGACACATACTGGTAGTTATGGTGATGTCACTGTACTCTAGCCTGGGTGACAGGGTGAGACCCTGGCTCAAAAAAAAAAAAAAAAAAAAGATAGATGGTTCTAGAGTAGACCATCAAATAGAAATGTAATGTGAAGCCAGGCACAGTGGCCCATGCTTATAGTCCCAGCACCTGGAGAGGCTGAGCCAGGAGGACTGCTTGAGGCCAGGAGTTCAAGACCAGCCTGGCAACATAGTGAGAGCCTATCTCTACAAAAAAATAAGAGAAATAAGCAGGGTGTTGTGGTGCACACCTGCAGTCCCAGCTACTCAGGAAGCTGAGGTAGGAGGATCACTTGAGCCCAGAAGTTTGAGGTTACAGTGAGCTATGATCCTGCCACTGCACTCCAGCCTGGGTGACAGAGCAAGACCCTATCTCAAAAAAAAAAAAAAAAAAGTATGTGAGCTATATATATTATTTAAAATTTTCCAGTAGTCATGTTAGAAAAAGAAAAAGAGGGGAAATTAATTTTTAATATTTTATTTAAACCAATATATTCAAAATATTATTGTACAAAAGTACACTAAATATAAAAAACATCAATATCAAAAAACAATAAATATATAAACATCAATCTTTTTTCATGCTATGAAAAAATCTTTTACAATCTTTTTTTTTTTTAGAATCTTTTTTCGTGTTATGTCTCCAAAACCTAGTATGTATTTTACAGTACATCTCAATTCTGTCTTGCTATATTTCAAGTGCTCAATCATCACATGTGCCTTATGGCTACTGTATTGGATAGTGCAGTCTCAAACTCAGGAGTGAGGTTGAGACTAGAGACATGGGTATGGATGATAACATCAGAGTAAGTATACAGGATGAAAGAATGAAGAACCAAATATGAAATGATGGGAAGCAAAAGATCAGCTTACAAAGAAAAATAAAAGGAGGTAAAAGGATTGCCAGAAGAGAGCAGAATCATGGAAACCAAGGGTAGGAAGAGTTTTAAGGAGTATGTGCAATGTCTCTGAGAGGTCAAACAAGATTAAAAAGGAAGGAAAATATTTGACAATTAGGATGTCACTGAGGACTTTTATTAAAGGCAGCTTCAGCAGAAAGATAATGAAGCAGGTGAGGAGTGAATGGGCAGTGAAGGCAGTAGAAATACTAAATGTACACTACTTTTTCAGGAAGCTTGGCTTTGAAAGGCAGACAAAACTTAGGGCATTTGTGGCAGTGTGTGTCACAGGATAATATTAATAATTGCCTCTTAGAAGATGTTAGGCCCTATGCAAAGAACTCTGTATACATCTCTACCTTTTACATCAATTTTGCAAAACAGATTTTCCTGATGTCCTCATTTTACAAATATAGAAATTATTAAAGTCAGACTGAATGTTAAGCAATTTCTCAAAGTAACACAATTAATAAGTGGTGAAGCTGTGAACCAATGAAGAGAAAAAGACTTACAACACAGGAGAAAAAAAGAATAACAGATGGAATGAGGACCCTGAGCAGGGTGAAACTGATGGTATCCAGACCACAACAGGCAGAAATAACCTTGGATAAGAATGAAAGTCACTAAATATAAATATAAGAAGCTAAGGGTGAGCTAGGATTCAGGCAAGTTTGTACATTGAGGGCTGAAGCCTGAGTTGGTTTCCATAAATTGGTTTCTACTTGCTCTGTGAAAAGAAGGCAAAACTATATTTAAGAGTGAAAGCGGGGAACTGGTAGTATTGAAGGCATGGCAAATGTTTAAAATAACCATTGAAATAAGTGAGTGAAGATGCTAACCAAAAAATCACTTACACTATAAACCATTCCACTCTATTCATTAAGTTATATATTAGACTCTATCTTCTACTAGAAATAATATTAAAATAAGAGCATAGAAATATAATTTTGTATGGGAATACCATACAAAGTGTAAGTTTAAGATAATAATGAGCAGTATTTTCAGAAAAATCTTATGAGATTTCACTAGTGACTATACTCTGATAATAACTATCTGATATCAGGAATTAGGAATATGGTTGAATGCCAAGAGTAGATTCTGGCTAAAAATCTAATGTAAAAGCATTCTTACCTCATTATCTGTTCCTTGAAAATCAGAAAACAATAAAAATAACAAAAGACAGATTTTTAAAATGCCATCATCAATTGAAAAAAAAATACCCATGAGTCCCAAACCACAAGCAATGTAGAATGTCTACCCAGTGCTGTACAATTTGGACCAATATGAGGGAGGAATATGAAGCCTCCTCAGGCATCAGGAAGGATAAAGATTTCCCTAGAGGTTGATGTTCTGGAAGACCTAGTCACTTCTTTAGAGGCTGGGCGCGGTGGCTCACGCCTGTAATCCTAGCACTCTGGGAGGCCGAGGCAGGCGGATTGTCCTGAGCTCAGGAGTTCGAGACCAGCCTGAGCAAGAGCGAGACCCTGTCTCTATCAAAAATAGAAAGAAATTAATTGGACAGCTAAAAATATATATAGAAAAAATTAGCCGGGCATGGTGGCGCATGCCTGTAGTCCCAGCTTCTCGGGAGGCTGAGACAGTAGGATTGCTTGAGCCCAGGAATTTGAGGTTGCTGTGAGCTAGGCTGACGCCACGGCACTCGCCCCAGGCAAGAGAGTGAGACTCTGTCTCAAAAAAAAACAAAAACAAAAACAAAACTTCTTTAGAGACTTCAGTGAAGGGGTATACATGATCAGAACAAGGTGGAAGCAGGGAATAGCTCCACGATCCAATTTTACACTGCTTCGTAACAGGGGAGGTAGAATTGAAGGAGCAATTATGTTTACACCATTTTTGTCATCTACCATCTAGCTTTTAGCTGAGAAACACTACTGGAGGTGAAGCAGGGTAAAGGTGGGAAAGGAAGTAGCAATTGCTGCATCCCAATACAGAAAACCTGTGATTAAAAAGCAACTTTACTAGGAACCAAAATGATCTCTGGTAAAGATGTGGAGAAAAGGGAACTTTTGTACACTGTTGACAGGAATGTGAATTAGTACAGTCATTTTGGAAACAGTATGGAGGTTTCTCAAAAAATTAAAAATACTACCATATAATCCAGCAATCCCACTACTGGGTATATATATAAAAAAAGATGAAATCAGTATATCAAAGAGCTGTCTGTACCCCCATGTTCATTGCAGCATTATTCACAATAGCCACTAAGGAATCAACCTTAATGTCTATCAACAGATAAACCCATAAAGAAAATGTGGTATCCAACTAAAGGACACGGTGAGCATTGTAGAGGGGAAGGGTATGCCTCTAACCCTCGCTTGGGTGAGGCAAAGACATAAAATGTAACCAAAATGTTTGTACCCTCATAATACCCTGAAATAAAAAAAAAAAGGAAAATGTATCTATATACACAATGGAATACTATACAGCCTTAAAAAGAAGAAAATCCTGTTATTTGCGACAACATGGATGAACCTGGAGTACATTATGCTTAGTGAAATAAGCCAGGCATAGAAAGACAAATACAGCATGATCTCACTTATGTGGGGAATCTGAAAAAGCTGTATTCATAGAAGCAGAGAGCAGAATGATGATTGCCAGGGGCTGGGGTGGGGGATGGGAGATGTTGGTACAGAGTTTCAGTTAGACAGAATGAGTATGTTCTGGAGATCTACTATACAGCATGATAACTACAGTTAACAGTGATATATACTTGAAAACTGCTAAGAGAGTACATCTTAAATGTTCTCTCCACAAATAAAAAAAGATAACCATGTGAGCTGATGGATTAGCTTGATTGGGGTAATCATTTCACAATGTATACATATATCAAAACATGTTGTATACTGTATACACCATTTTTGTCAATTACACTTTAGTAAAGCTGGGGAAAAAAAAAGCAACCACAAAAAAAATAAATGGAGGGGTGAGACAAAGAATGAAGAAATCCTAGTAAGTTCCAACTGTTGACATTATTGTTTCAGAAGAAAATTACAATATTATAAACCTTAGCAATATAAAAACAAACAATGCATTCAAATTGGGAGGGGAGTGCTAATTTCCTAATCTTTTCATAACACTGATTTTAAACATACTATGCACAGTTTCTGGCACACAGATGGTGAAGCTATTTGTAATGGATCAGGAATATAATTTAAAGACACTGAAGATGATATTTAAAATTTGTAGTTATAAATTTAATTTACATTTTTAAAGGAAGAATTTTTTAAAGATGTTTTTCTTTTTTTGGGTTAATTACATGCTTTTAATTGACAGAATGTAAGTAACAATACAGATTGACAGACAAAAAGGGTAAAGCATTTGGTATTTTACTATTTCAAAGAGCCTGAGTCAAAGATTAGCCTAGTGGAGTGAACAGTTGATTTGGGGAATGGTTCAGAACTAGTTTGTGAAGAAGACTTAAGTAAGATGAAGCATTCTTAGATATAAAAAAGGGGAAGAGATGTGAATAAATCAAAGAAAACATAAGATGAAGCAGTTTCAATGAGGGTCTTAAACAAATTTTAAAGAGAAAAAGAAATAAATGTTAAGATGAGGTAGTTATAGATCAGTTTTTTTAAGACCAATACATACCTCTGGAACTGAAGCTTCCATAAGAGACAGTGGAGGAGGAACACATCCACCATCTTGTGCAATTTCCACTGGTTGATAAATAACCTCAGAAGGTTGCAGGTATAAGAATGGAGCAGAAGAGGCAGGAGACTAAAACGCAAAACCATATTTCTACTTCAAATATGATTAGTTATTTCTGTTAAACCAAATGACTTACTGAACAGATGAGAGAAATATTTGTTCCATATTTTCCTAAAATTCTTTTTCAGGGATAGCCTAGAAGTATCTTAGTAACAGAGTAGGAACTCTGGGTTGATATAAATTCCAATTGTGTAGATGTCATTAAAGAACTTTAGGCCAGGCGCGGTGGCTCACGCCTGTAATCCTAGCACTCTGGGAAGCCGAGGCGGGCGGATTGTTTGAGCTCTGGAGTTTGAGACCAGCCTGAGCAAGAGCGAGACCCAGTCTCTATTAAAAATAGAAAGAAACTAGCTGGACAACTAAAAATATATAGAAAAAATTAGCCGGGCATGGTGGCACACGCCTGTAGTTCCAGTTACTCGGGAGGCTGAGGCAGGAGGATCACTTGAGCCCAGCAGTTTGAGGTTGCTGTGAGCTAGGCTGACACCACGGCACTCTAGCCTGGGCTACAGAGTGAGACTCTGTCTCAAAAAAAAAAAAAAAAAAGAACTTTATCACTGGTAAGTACTAAAAGTTCTTAATGCCTCAGGATCTCACATATAAATTCAGATAATAATTATGGATACATTAACATCACCATTAAAGGTTATAACAATATGACCTATGGTATTTAAATTGGTAGAAATGTTTACTCTCACCTTTGTGACTTCCCATAGAAGTGGGAAAATGTCTTTTTGGTGGTATACTATTTGTTACCAAAAGTTGGAAAATAGAATACTTACTTTGAAGCATAAGTCAAACTTAAGCAAAATCTGAAGTAAGGCTAGACATGCTAAATTTTCAAATAATACAGTAAAAAGTAATTTTTCATATTTATACAGTACTCATTTATAAAATGTTTTCAGTTACATAATCTTCACCAAATCATGAAAGGAAACTTACAAA
This sequence comes from Indri indri, assembly GCA_004363605.1. Lineage (NCBI taxonomy): Eukaryota > Metazoa > Chordata > Mammalia > Primates > Indriidae > Indri > Indri indri. The sequence goes on from RJWJ010008582.1 coordinate 34,000, forward strand.
GGTATAGTATCATTATATCCATTTTGCAAATGAAGAAACTGAGGATATTGTTATTACATGAACTGCCAAAGGGATCGCAATTAATAAATAGAAGAGGAAGGTCTCAAACCAATTTTTCCTTTCATATTTATGAAGTCTTCACAAGAATACAATGAAAGAAGGTTTTTAAATTAGATACTTAAAGTTAATATTTACCTGAGGAACACCCCACTGCCACTGTCCTGGTAGACACTGTGCCGGGGCATAAAATGAAAAAAAAAAAAAAAGAAATAAAACCAAGAAACAAAAACCACCCAGATTATAAACAAAGGTTAAAACTAGATATCTACATGCAACAAAATGAAATTGGACCCTCAAACCAGAGATAAAAATTAACTGAAACCATATACAGAAATTAACTGAAAATGGATCAGAGACTTAAATGTAAGAGCTAAAAGCATAAAACTCTTAGAATAAAACAAAGGTGTAAATCTTTGTGATCTTCAATTACAAAATAGTTTTAAAATTATGACAACAAAAGCACAAACAACAAAGCAACAAGAGAAAAAACAGATTTGACGTCATCAAAATTTTTGTGCAAGTTAAAATATAACTGACAGGATGGGAGAAAAATAATGAATTTATATCAAGAATATATAAATAACTCATACAACTCAATAATGAAAAGATAAGCAACCTAACTTAAAAATGGGTAAATGATATGAATAGACTTTTCTCCAAAGAAGATACACATATGGGCAATAAGCACATGAAAAGATGCTTGACATCATTAGTCTTCAGAGAAATACAAATCAAAACCACCATGTGATACCACTTCATACCCACTAGGAGGGCTATAATCAAAAAGGTAGATTATAAGTGTTGGCAAGCATGTGGAGAAACTAGAACATTCATACTCTTGCTGGGAGTATAAAATGGTGCAGCCCTTTTGGAAAACAGTCTGACACTGCCTTAAAAAGTTAAACATAGAATTACCGTATGACCCAGCAATTCCACTTTAGGTATAAGACTTAAGAGAATGGAAACATGCTCACAAAAAACTTATGCACAAATGTTCATCATAGCCTTATTCATAACAGTCAAAAAGTAGAAACAATCCAAATGTCCATTATCTGATGAATGGATAAACAAAATATGGTATAGTATATCCATATAATGCGATATTATTAAGGTATGAATTACTGATATATGCCATCACATAAATAAATCTTGAAAACATTACACTAACTGAAAGAAGCCAGTGACAAAAGACCATATATTGTATGATTTTTTTTATATGAAATATCCAGAACAGGCAAATCTATAAAAACAGAGAAATGGATTACTGTTTGCCTAGGGCTGGGATGGGGGGAAAAGAGAAGTAACTGCTAACAGGTAAGATTTTTTTGTAGGGGAGATGTGATTTAAATGTTCTAAAATCAATCGTGGTATGGTTGCACAACTCTGAATTTGGCAAAAACCACTCAATTATATAATTTTAGTAGGTGAATTGTACAGTATGTGAATTATATGTAAATAAAGCTATTATTAAAAAAGGTCAACTTATTTAAGGTACTTATGGTAAGATGACAATATAGAAGATAGACTTTTTATTTCTTAAGATAACAGTATTATTTCCTAATAATGAATGTTTTATTCTTGTTATTCATTTTTAATAAAGTCTTTTTTCATTATTAAAGTCAAAAAACAGAAAAAAGGAATAAAATGATTCCATGGGTCTACCACCTAAACCAAATCACTGTAAATTTAGTGCTGACTACTTCAGCTGCTAAGGAATGATATCACTATATTGAAATAATGACCAAGATAGTGCAAAGTCTATGTTCTATATACTAAATTCAAAAAGTCAGGATAATGTATAGTCTCTTAAGAAAATACTTTAATAAAGAACCTGAAATATAATGATTGATATGTGAATTTGTTAGATAAATGAAATCACTATCTACCTATGAAATAGGTGTGAAATAATATGAAGGAGGTAAATACCAATTAAACTATGCATTACCTGCTTTGACCAACAAACAGTGATGAAAGCATCAGTCTTAAAATTTGTAAAAAGAAAGAGCAAAGAAAGATTCTTATCAAAGTGGCAATTTTAATGACAGAATGATAATGAATATGTAACTGAAAAGAAATACATAAAGTGAAATGACTTTTTATATTACAAAATGTTATCATGTTACAAATTGTTATCAAAATCTTTTCTGAGTATATCTAGGCAACACATCTTCAATTTTATAATTTGTGTCAAGCAGAAAACCAGAGTCAAAATATAAAATTAAAGTGTATTAGAAACTTTCCAGAATACAGATGTGTCAAGTGAGCTACTGCCCTATGTAATCAATTCATTGGTTGGGGAGGAGAGAAAATGCTAAAGCATTCTAACAACTCTCTTGTTAAAGAAAGCCTTGTTACCAATCTCCCATATCAATCTCCATCACCTCTCATATGTGCTCAAAGTGGACAATGAGCTAAAAGTCTCAAAACTGGTTTCACAATTTTTTGGCCTGTCATATCAACTGATTTGGTAACTAATGATCTGTCTTTGAGGCCTCTGCTGAAATTCTGAGATAGCTTAGGAAAAGTCATACTATGTATATATTTTCAGTAAATGCCATTGTTAGTTTCATTTTTAGGAAGCGAAGGAAACATTTTACTTTTATATTTAGCATGGCAATAGAATTAAAAAATAACTGATCTCCCCCAAACCAAATCTAATAGTAAAAAGGATTCTAGTAACCTTAACTTAACATTTCATGTGCGTATATTTTAAAAGTTCAAAAAGAAAAAAATAACAGAAATAAAAATCCCATCTAGGCTGGGCGCGGTGGCTCACGCCTGTAATCCTAGCTCTCTGGGAGGCCGAGGCGGGCGGATTGTTTGAGCTCAGGAGTTCGAAACCAGCCTGAGCAAGAGTAAGACCCCGTCTCTACTAAAAATAGAAAGAAACTAGCTGGACAACTAAAAATATATAGAAAAAATTAGCCGGGCATGGTGGCGCATGTCTGTAGTCCCAGCTCCTCGGGAGGCTGAGGCAGGAGGATCGCTTGAGCCCAGGAGTTTGAGGTTGCTGTGAGCTAGGCTGATGCCACGGCACTCCAGCCTGGGCAACACAGTGAGACTCTGTCTCAAAAAAAAAAAAAAATCGCATCTACTATTCCAGAGGTATGAAAGAATGATTTTACATGTGAATGCTATACACTAAAGATTGGCAATTTTCTTCTATAAAGGACTAGAGAGTAAATATTTTAAGCTCTGCAGGGCATAAGATCTCTCTTGCAACTACTCAACTCTTCCACTATAGCACAAAAGCAGCCATAGACAATATGTAAACAAATGGCTGTGGTCCAATAATGCTTTATTCACAAAAACAGGCTGCTGGCTGCATTTGGTCTGCAAGCCATAGTTTGATGACCCTGCTATAGACCAAAATGGTCTGGCATGATAGTTCACCTGTTCCCAGTCTCCTACTAGAATTGATGAAAAGAAGAATGCTGGTTAACTAAAAAAGACTGTCATAATATATAATAAACCACAATATCTTACTAATTTTAATATATTTATGTTAAGTATAATAGGGTAAGAAACTGACATAATGTTAACAGTACATTAAAAAATCAGATTATGGCCTAATACCTGTATCTTACTTTGGGAATTATTGCAAAAGACTTTTTAGATTAAATGTTAGCCAGGGGGAGCAAAACTGACCTCATTACATTTGGTAAAAGGCAGCAAACAGTTCATCTTCTTGTATGACACTGTTTAGTTTTCTCATTAAAAAAGAAAAAAAAAACTGCCATCAAGGTTCAATTATCTCTTTTTAATTAATAGAAAAGTTACATGAGAAAGAAATAAATGAAAGTTACCTGAAAAAGGACATAGAAGTATCAGAGAGGATTTAAATTGTAATTTCATATTCACCTGGTAGTGATATGCAGGTTGCTGATAAACAGGCTGAGCTACCATCACAGGTGAGCTAGATATAGAACGTGACTATATAAGAGGAAAGAAAAATAGATAAATTATTTTAGGCTAAATTTAAAAAAATAGCTCATAATAAAATTTATCTCTAATTATTAACTAAATCCAGTCAACTTATGGTTTATGATTAGAAAGGTATTTTCTACCTTTTATTAATATTATTACCAACTCTACTAAGTCTACTTATTAAAATAATCACAGTATTTCTATTATACTTCTGTGTGGTTTCTGTGTGGTTTCATTTCTGCAGTAATGCTAAAGCAACCACTAGAAAAGTTGCTTTTAGTCTGAAATGTATCAGCTCCAAAGATCATGAGAATATAGTTCTAAGAGAATATTTAGAGGAAAATGGCAGCTAGATTTAGTGTGACACTACCTATTCCCATTGTGGGGACCAGCAGTAGATAATGTTTACAAAAGCATTTAGAATTGAATGAATAATCACACCTGATTTTCCCACTATTTACAGATAATCAACATTCAATTCCCTTGTTATACATTTAATTAAATAAAATACATTTTTATTGAAGCATCTGTCAAATTCTGTTATATCAATAATTTGACATTTAAATGTGTTAATCATCTAATAACCTTATAAGTGATTTATCTATGTCTGAAGAAAGTATAAAGTAACACTTGATTATTCAAAGTTAAAGAGTGAGCCCCAAAAGAGATTACTGAAAACTAGATCATTAATAAAACAGGCAAGTTGTACAGTAAGATAGGCAAAATCAGCACTAATATAGCAATTAAAATTCAATTTCTAACATGGGATATAACTTATGTTGTTTTGTTTTAATGTTCACCTTCCCCAAACTTAAGAAAAGTATCATAGTTTTGTATAATTCACAGACTATATGCTGAGAAAAACTGTACCAAAGATTAATATTAGAAACTAATGTAATTTACTATATTAATAGATTAAAGGAGAAAAATTATAATTTCAACAGATATAGAAATAGCATTTGTTAAAATTAAGTATTTTTCATGATAAAAACTCTTAGCAAACAGAATAGAAAATAACTTCCTTAACTGATTTAAGGTAGTACTTCTCAACCATGGGTGATTTTGCCCCCTAGGGAACATCTGGCACTGTTAGGAAACATTTTTGGTCTCCATAACTACGGGGAGGCTAGAGATACTTCTAAACCACCTACGATGCACAGAACCACCTTCCACAACACAGAAACCATCTGGCCCAAAATGAGAAGGTTGAGAAACTCTGGTTAAGAGTATTTTCTAAAGCTTATAAAGTGTCTCAAAATTTTAAAAGCCTTATATGATAAACCCACAGCCAACATCATACTGAATGAGGAAAAAGTTGAAAGGATTCCCCCTAAGAACTGGAACAAGACAAGAGTGCCCACTGTTATCACTTCTATTCAACTAACTAGTGCTGGAAGTCCTAGCCAGAGCAATCAGGCAAGAGAAAGAAATAAAGAGTATCCAAATTGGGAAAGAGGAGGTCAAATTACCGCTTTTTGCTGACGATACAATATTTTTCTAAAAAACCCCAAAGACTCCACCAAGGGACTCTTGGAACTGTAGAAGAATGAAACAGGACCCCTATCTCTCACCACTCACAAAAATTAATGCAAGAGGGTTAAAAGATTTAAATGTCAGGCATGACACCATAAAAATTTTAGAAGAAAATGTAGAAAAAACTCTTCTAGATATTGGCCTAGGCAAAGAATTTAGGACTAAGACTCCAAAGGAAACTACAGCAACAACAAAAATAAATAAATGGGACTTGATTAAATTGAAAAGCTTCTGTACAGCTAAGGAAATAATCAGCAGAGCAGACAACCTACAAAATGGAAGAAAATATTCATAAACTATACATCTGATAAAAGGCTAATATCCAGAATCTACAAAGAACTCCAACAAATCAGCAAGGAAAAAACAACCCACCCTATTAAGAAGTGGGCAAAAGACATGAACAGAAGTTGTTCAAAAGAAGATAGACAAATGGCCAACAAACACATGAAAAAATGCTCAAGTCATTCATCATCAGGGAAATGCAAATTAAAACACAATGAAATATGATCTTATCCCTGTTTGAATAGCTTTTATTAAAAAGTCCAAAAACAATAGATGCTGGCATGGATGCAGAAAGGAACACTTATACACTTGGTGGGACTGCAAATTGGTACAACCTCTATGAAAAACAATGTGGAGATTTTTCAAAGAACTAAATGTAGACCTACCATTTGATCCAGCAATCCCACTACTGGGTATTTACCCAAAGGAAAATAAGTCATTTTATCAAAAAGACACCTGCACTCGAATGATTATTGCAGCACAGTTCACAATTGCAAAGATGTGGAATCAACCCAAGTGCCCATCAATTCATGAGTGGATTAACAAAATGTGGTATATGTATACCATAGAGTACTACTAAGCCATAAAAGGAGGAATTAATGCCTTTTACAGAACTCTGGATGGAACTGGAGACTATTATCCTAAGTGAATTATCTCAAGAATGGAAAACAAACACCACATATACTTCCTAATAAACTGGAACTAACCAAGGGGCACACATGTGCACAGAGGGAAGTAAAAGTACTGGAAATCAAGCAGGGAGGAAAGGGAAGAGGGAAGGGGTAAAAACCTACCTAACAGGTACAGTGAACACTAACACTATTCAGATAATGGGCACGCTTGTAGCCCTGACTCAAATATTACAAAAGCTATCCATGTAACAAAAACATTTGTAACCCCTTAATATTTTCAAATTAAAAAGAATAAAACCCAGATTTATGTCTTAGAAAAAAATAATAAAGCCTACGAAGCCTACGAAGTGTGTGAGTGCGTGTGTGTGTTAGTGTATATATACATATATGTAAAGTTTAATGGTGAATCAATGAACTTGTTCCCTTTTTCAAGAACAAGGCCATAATATCATCACTGTTATACAACTGTTATATATCATTACTGTGGCAGAGACACTGCCAGTACAATAACTTAAGGGAAAAAAATGAGAAACAAAAGAAAAAAAGAAATAGAAGTATACTGAATCATAAATTACTGATACAATATCAACAATGAAAAATCAAAAGTATTACTATACATCAGCTACAACCTATTAGGAAATGTGATTTAAAAATAATATTCATAAAAGCAACAAAACCTATAGGGTGCTAAGAACAAATTTAACAAAAGATGTCAAGTTTTTTTATGGAGAAAGAAAACTTTTTTTGATGGATGGAAATAAAAGAAGATCTAAGTAAATGGAGAGACGTATCTTTTTTATGCATGGTAAGATTTGATATTATAAAATACCAAAATGGTCCCAGTTACTTTGCATATATAATACAATTCTAGTAAAAACCTAATAAGGGCTTTTCACAGAACTAAACAAGCTGAATTACAAAATTTATACTTTTATAAAATCAAAGACTCAAGGATCGATGAGAGACTTCAGAAGAAGAACAAAGTGAGAGGATCTGTCCTATTCGATTTCAAGACTCATTATAAAGTCACAGTAATTAAAACAGAATTTGACAGAGCAAACAAATACACAAATGGAACAGAAATAGCCCAGGAAGAGACCCACACACATGGAAACTTAGTATAATATTTGGCAGGGGATTCATTTCAAAAATTCTAGGAAAAGAATGGGTTAGTCAATACATAAATTCAAGATTTAAAATCTAGGTAAGAAAAGTAGCAACACTAGAGCTTTTAAAAATAAAACATAGGACATCTATATTCTTATTATAATAAAGAATTCTTTTTAAAACAAGACACTAGAAGCTGAAACTATAAAGAAAAACATTAATACATTTGTCAACATTAAAACAAAGAACAAAAATCATAAATTTTTTATGAGAAAAAAATCATAAAGTTAATGGAAAAGACACAGATTGGAAGAAGATATTCACAACCAAAAAATGGAAAATGGATGATGGATATGAACAGGCAGTTCACAGAAGAAACTGGAATGGCCAATAAATATTAATACATGAAAATATGTTCAATCTTAGCAGTAATTAGGCAATTGGAAAGTAAAATACCATTACATAATATTAGCATAAATGTAAAAATCTAGTAATTTTAAAGATACGCAGGTTATGGAAAAATTAAAGCTCTCATAAGCTGTCGACTAGAGTGTAAACTTTGAAAAGCTATTTGGCAACATCTGGTGAAAGATGTGCATATTTCATGAATGTGAAATTCTAATTCTATGCATATATCCTAGCCTAGATCAAGGTACACTAGGGGAGCACAGAAATTTTCCAATGATCCAGGGGCATGCATAATCCAGGAGCATTAAGAGTACCAATTTTTAGATTGTAAACTTTGTATGTATTCCTTCCTGATTTGATCTGCCTGTGAACATGTCTGTGTAGTATGGATTCTTATTTTAAAAACTCCCCTTTCACTATCACCCTTTTCCTTCCCTAAAGAAAGGGATGCTTCTCATTCCTTCCAGATCTTTTTATAATGCTTTCTTCTGGAATATAAACGCCAACAGAGCATCAAACAAATACATAATTCAACAAGGCAATGCCCTGAGAAATGAGAGAAGGCAAAGCAAAAAGAGCTTGTATAAGAAATGTTAAAGGGGAGATGGCACCTTATTTCATCCCAGGAACAAACTTAAATTAGCTGATGGTCACATGGCTACATATTAATTTATTTACTTGAGTCTAAAAATAAAGTCAGAATTTTCTAATATAAAGTAAGTTTTACTCAGTTGACTAGTTTTATCTGGTTGACTAGTTTTGTTAACTGAATTACAGAGCAGACACTTTTCATTATTAAAATCAGCTAAATCTATAGGAACAAAGTTTTGATAAAATATATTTAAAGCAAATCTACAATATGCCTAAACTATTTAAACATGATACATTTCAGATATCAACTTAAAAATGAGTGTATTCACAATTTTTCAAAAAAGATTTTAGAGGACATACAAGCAAAACCTTAGAAAACCACTGCCCTAGAACTATCATATAATACATATAAGATCTAGATGTTCAATGGAGCCCTGTTTGTAGAAAAAACTTAAAATTTCCATCACTAAAGGAATCTAAAAAATTGTAGTACACTCATATAATGGAATATTATAAAATAGTAAAATAGATGAACTAGATATAGAAGGATCAGGGTATAATAAAAAAGGATCAACATGGTTTGATCTCAAGAACATAATGTGGAATAGAAAAACAAGATTATATAGTGTTTAAAAACCAGCAAAACAATACTATGTATCAATTAAGAATATATACGTTTGTACTAAAAACACAAAGTGGACAGGAAAGATATTCTGGTTGCTTCTGAAGAGGAAAAGATGATAAGGGAATAGGGGTAAGGAGACCTGAATGTCTTCTTTTATTCCCTTCTTTAAGAAGAACTTAAATAAATACATCAAAATGTTCACCTCTTGTTAAATTTGGGTGGTGAGGACATGTTTGTTATATTATTATTTGTAATTGTGGTTGAAATATTTCAGAAATAAAACAAATACTTAAAAAATTTGACAGTAATAGATGGACACCTTCTTAAACGAAATTACTTACAGGCCAAGGTGGTGGGACAGAAGTTACCTCTGGAGTATGAAAATAAGCAACACCATTATGATAAGTGTAAGGATATCCAGTTGAAGTTGTTAAATACATTGTTCCAGCTGCTGGCATTAGACTAGAACCTAAAGCAAAGATTAAATAATAATAATGGAAATGTTAAATTTAACTTTAAAAAATGTCTTTTCTGAACACTTAAGAAAAATATTTATCTCAACACACACCTCCATAGCTACAGTAAAAATTGAATGTCACAAGCATTTTTTAAAAATTCCTTGTAGTAAAGTATTTCTGAAGCATGTATTTTCAAACTCACTATATTAGAGCTTTTATTAGCTTAAGGTGATTAAAAGAAAAAGAAACAATGTCAGTAAGAAATACTAAAAATTCACCAATTCAGAGTCTAATACCAGTATAACGAAACATGAAACACAGAGCTTAACAATTTAAATTATTATCAGCTAAGTCATTACTTTTGCAAATATAAATTATATATAGTTTAGAGTTACTTGAAAACTACAGACACTGTAGAAAAGTTCCTAAGATCTTGGCTAGACCTCTCACTTGTAAAAGTTCAAAGATGATGGCAGCAGTGAAATTGGAGAAGATTCTTCTTTCCTGAAGACATTTTGGTTCTACCAATTCTACTAATTCTTTGGGTCTGCTACCAGCAAGCATGCGTTTATACTACAATTCTCTTTTATCTCTCCTTTCTATTATCTATTCCCTATTTAGTCTCCTTTTGCTACAACTGCTGCTGTTGCAAACATGACTACAAGTCTTTGTGTGGCTAGTCTGGGGTCCCCATCTCTTTTCCCAGGCCAAGTTATGTCCAAAAAAATGCCACCCAAAGCTAACAAATTATATATGTATATATTTATTATTATTTTTGTCATGTAGGAGACTGTAAAAGTTACATAAGCCAAGTTAGATTAACTACTTGGCAAGCAAGGTTATATAAATTACTGAAACTGACAATTCTCCTTCCACTATACTAGTGCTTCTCAAAATTTAACATACATTAGAATCCCCTAGGTAGTTGATTAAAATACAAATTCCAGGGACCCATCTTCAGAGATTTTGAATCAGTAAGTCTGGGATAGGGCCTAAGAATTTGCATTTTGACAGCTCCCAAAAGTGAACTGATGCTGTCTGCAAACCACACTAAGTTGCACTGGCCTACCATTTTAAATAGCACTACAACTCCTCAGCTTTTATATTTTAATTGCATTTGATCTAGTATTGTTGCTGGTTTTATTTTAGTCGTTCTTAATCCGATCCTTTTAAGAATGTGATGAAAGCCATGGACCTTTTTCTCAGAAATATATAAGTCAAACAAAATTTTGCACACAATTCACGAGGTTCATGGATTCCCCCTAAAGGTCATCAATCAACCATGGTTTATCTGTTCAATAAATAAATTCTGTGTGCATACTATTTTAAGGCATTTAACTGGGCTCTAGTGATACAGCAAAAAATAAAAATATTGGACATGGCATGGTCTCTACCCTCACAGAAGTTAGGTTCTGGTAGGGGAGACAGTCATTAGTTAATTACATGATTCATTAATTAAATACAATTTTGATAAATAAATAAATGAAGAGGTAGTATAGGGTACTGTACTGTATAGTATAGGGTACTATACTGAACATTTCAATTATTTTATATATATAAAACATATAAAATATCCATAAACCCATATGTATGGAACATTTGTGAGAAAATGATGCTTTGGCTGAGCTTTAAAGAATGAATAAGATGGGAAAGCACATACTAGGTAAAGGAAACAGTGTATCACAGTCCGGAGAAGAAGAGTATGGTATGTTCAGAGAGAAGGCTTGATGGCTACAGCACAAAAAGAAAAGGGAAGAATAGCTCAAAATAAACTGAAAATAATATGATAAAATGTATACTTTTGAAAGATCACTCTGGCTGCCCTGTGAATGATGGATTGGAAGGTAGCAAGACTGAATTCAGAGACCAGTTAGGGCACTTCCACAAGGTAAGCAAAGTGGTTAGCTGGGATTAGGGTGTTGATAATGGAGATGAAAAGAAGTAACAGATTTGAGATAAAATTAAGATAAGAATCCCTTGTATTTTGTAAGTGTACTTTTGATACCTATTTTTCTTTGCATTAAAGAAAAAAGAGCTTTGAAATCAAACAGTCCTGGATTTGAAGGCTAAAGCTAGTACTCACCAGTTGGTTAAGTTATTTAACCCCATACATCTCCGATTTGGGTATGGAATGGTATGCCAGGAGATATGAAAAGGCAGAGCTTGAATATAGTGATCTTACAGAATCAGTTTTATTCAAACAATTGTTTTGGGGAAACATTTTCATATTCAAATAAATAATATGATATCATGGAAAAGATGCAAATTATGCATGAAGTTTTTACATAAACCATGAGACCTTAAAGAAAATCTGTAATTCTGGTATGCTGCATTGGGTTAGACTCACACATGCCAAGATGAACATTTCAGCAGAAATGTTTTTAAAACAATGACTTTACTTTCCTAAGACTGAATTTTCTATTTATAAAAATAGGGTTAATAATATTTCATGGGTTTCTGTGAAGACTAAAATAAATGAAAACCCATAACACTGACCTTGCACTGAGTAGTTTTTTTTATAAAAAGAAATTATTTGTGTATCTGAAAGCATTCAGCATAGTGCTGATTTATTTTCTATTTTAGCAACTGGTGGGTCATAATATGAACATTACTACTTAGTACCTCCTGCTAGTGATAATGGACTAAAGAACCATTACTACAAGTTATAGCTTAACTCTCGCAAATAACAACGGTAGTCTAAAAATATTGTGCATTCTGCCACATTTACATTTAGTGCATTCCATTTTGTATCAATCTATTGGGGACACTTTGGTTATCTCCTAAATTAGCAAATATTAAGTCAAAATTAAACTACCCAATGTTTTAAACATCCCACTAAACACTAGGACATGGTTAAGAAAAAAAAGTTAGTTTCTAATTTTATGTCAAGTTTCTCCATCTAGCCAAAGACTCTGTTAGAGATTTTAACCAATATTATAGGTAAAAAGTTAACTATAAAGATGCCTGATTTAATAAATGGGAAGAGTTAAAAAAAGAGTAGAGTCGAAAGTATTACAGAAATTTGAGGAAGGTACACACATAATTTAGCTAATTCCTAGTTCTTTAGGGATTGTTCCCTCTGATAATTATGACATGTGGTTGGGTGACAGTACATACCATATTTCTGATATTAATTCTACATTTTCACTTTCAGTATTTTTACTGATTAATTTTAAATTACTTTTCTAATTAGAAAAATTTCTCATTAGTAATTCTAAATTCTAGTTACTTTTATTTTAAATATTGTCATCATAAGATATTTTTCCTTTAAAGAAATAACTGTATTGAATATACTTAAGCATCATTATTTATCTAAATTTTTCCCTAGACAAAAAAACTAAGATATATTAATCTGTGATAAGAAATATTCATTGGACCACCAACTTTGCTAAAATAACTTTATTAAATGAAAAAACATGAAGAAACGAAGTTCTATAAAAAGCCTAATATTTCAAAAAAGAACCATTGCTTTTCCCCTTCCCAAAAAACAAAACAACAAAAACCAACCAAACAAAAAAAAGAACCATGTAAAAATATTGAAAAATACATTAGTTGTCAATACATACGAGGGATCTCTACTTGTTGCTTTCTTATTGCTGGACCAATGTTCAGTTTCTTATCCTTATAATTAAGTTTTTCAGCCTAAAATAAAGAAAAAATAAATTATTTGGAACTATTATTTATAAAACCAATAAGGAAAAACTAGTGAGAAAGAATTTTAAAAATTCAGACTATAACATTCTTCGAAAGCAGCAAGGAGCAGTGGAAAGGGTAGTCTTTGAATTCAAATAGATCTGAGTCTGAATCTTGGTTCCAATGCTCTGACCCTAATTCCTTATTTGTAATACAGTTAATCCTCATTTTCATGGATTCTCTATTTGTGAGTTTTCCCATTTGCTAAAATTCATTTGTAACACCAAAATCGATGCTCATGGCAATTCTGAGGTTATAAGTGGACAAAGTGCACAAAGTATCGAAAAATTTGAGCAGCCTGACACACACTTTCCCAGCTGAGGTCAGTCAAGGCACAATGCTTTCTTCTTGTTTCACTAATACTGTAAGAGGGAGCTTTCTATTTAGTGCCATGCTTTCTGCATTTTTGTTCTTTCTTTTTTGTTTTTTTTTGGTGATTTTGTTATTTAAAATGGCCCCCATATGTAGGGCTGAAGTTCTGGCTAGTGTTCCTAAGCACAGAAAGACTGTCATATTCCTTATGGAGAAAATATATATTAGATGTGCTTAATTCAGGGATGAATTATATTGCTGTTGGCTGTGAGTTCAACGTTAATGAATTAGTAATCTATTATATATGGTGTCTTTAAATAGAAACACACATAAAATAAGGTTATGTATTGATTGGTCGATGGCAATATTGTGACCTCTAGAGGTTCCTCACTCTGTATTTCCCCTAGGAACAGTAGTTCAGTATTCACCAAGCCAGTGTTAGTGGCAACTTTATAGAGCATAACTCTCACAAATAAGAAGAAACAACTGTATATGATTTTAATAATATATAATTCAAAGTGCACTTTTTTCTAAAAAAAATTAAATGTTACATTTGCCATAGCGTAAACTTATTAATTGAGCTGCAGGCTATAGACTTCCTCAGTTTATATAAACTTCTTCATAGGAGAGAAATAACCTCAAATAACCTCACTCTAGGAACCCATGTTTGTAGTGTTTTACAGGAATTCAAAATGCTATTGATACTTTACATTAATACCCATGTTCTTAGTTTGAGCAAATAAAGTGAAAAATTATTTTACAACTTCACAACCATACTCATGTAATGACTTTAGAATTTGTTCTTATTCAAATAGTTTTTTGGGAACTAATGCCAACCTTAAGATACAAATAAATTAAGTATTTTTAGCAATTGATCATTTGTACTTGAACTCTACTATTAAAATTAAAGGTTTAGTTTCAAAGAAAGACATTCTAAAAATGAAATTAAATACATAAAAAGATCATACCTCTTGTAAAATTTTTTGTGCATCTTCTTGTGTTTCAAAAGTGATGAAACCATACCTAAGTGAATGCATTAATTATTACTAATTATTTTCTTAGAACATTAATTATAATAAAATATAAAAATTTATTCTATAAGACTGAGCCACTGTAGGAATAAGCATCATTCTATGCTGCAACAGCAAGAGAATCTTAGAAGAATCATTCATAGCTTAACATTGTCACCTCTTCTTACAGTCAGGGGACTAAAAGAAAAAATGGAAAACCTGGAATCTTGAAATAGTTTCAGCCCTCAGCTGTGTGTAAGGAAGAAAAGCATGAGAGATTAATGTTCTGGCTTAAAAATTGGGATGCAATGAATTTCAGTCCAGAGCGATAATCTCCATTTATTTATTTATTTATTTATTTATTTGAGACAGAGTCTCACTGTGTTGCCCAGGCTAGAGTGCCATGACGTCATCCTAGCTCACAGCAACCTCAAACTCCTGGGCTCAAGCAATCCTTCTGCCTCAGCCTCCCGAGTACCTGGGACTACAGGCATGCGCCACCAGGCCCAGCTAATTTTTTCTATATATTTTTAGTTGTCCGATTAATTTCTTTCTATTTTTAGTAGAGACGGGTCTCGCTCTTACTCAGGCTGGTTTCGAACTCCTGAGCTCAAACAATCCGCCCGCCTCGGCCTCCCAGAGTGCTAGGATTACAGGCGCCAGCCACTGCGCCCGGCCGATAATCTTCTTTTAAAATAAAAGAAGTTTGGCTTATTTAGAAGAATCGAAGTAGAAAAAAAAAACTTCAAAATATTAAAACTTTCAACACAATATAATTCCCTATATTGGTAAATGACTATTAAATGTGTTATTTAATTATTATTAGCATATATAAACTGGTAATACAATTATTAGTATATTTCCCAAATATCAGTTAAAAATATCTACAACCCAGATTTTATAATCTAATTTTCATACATGATTACCTTCAAGCACAATTCATATAATGTTCAAGATACAAATACAGATACATGATGTGTGTTATGTCCAAAAAGCCAAAATAGGTAGAGAAAAAGGAAACAAATGAAATAAAAAGTATATCTCTCAAAGCCTAATTTCCATTTAGATAATTTTAGGAAACTCTCTCAGTAATGTTAAACATTTTGACTACTATTTTCTTCAATTCATAATTGTATTATACATAAAGTTTCTTTTTTTAAAAAATGGCATTTCTCTTCTTCTGTTTGCCCAAACATTAAGTGAGTTAAGAATTTTTTTTTTTGCATTAATTTTTTTTCTGGTAGAACACATATACCACCCAGTGGAAAAGGCATAAAATACAGTTTTCATTTCCATGTGTGTTTTTCAGTGATAAGAAGTGAATATTACCAAAATGTTGCAAATTCTATTAGCCAAACAAAAGAGGTACAATCATCTTCATCTTAATATTGTTTGGCAGTCTGAAGAAGTATTTCACTTGTTTAAAAAATAACCTCTCTGTAGATCCCATCTCTTCCATAGTATCCACCTGTCATACTTAAATACTGTTTCTCAGTAATATTGTTTTCTATTCAACTCATTGGTCCCTTCTCTTAAGCCTATAAATATGTATGGCTCAACTCTCAAGAAAACAAATACAGTCCTTCACTGCCTTATCTATTTTCTTTTAACTTTGCAGTCAAACTCTTTAAGTGAGCACACTATGTAAACTACCTTTTACATAGCGATGAAATTTGGCTTTTGTACACATGGCAATCTACCGAAACAGCTCTACACACTTCAAGACACAATCTACTGCTTTCTTCTCAAATTTCATTCTTGTTGATATGGCAATTAAAAATTATTCTTCACCAGGCACAGTGGCTCACTCCTGTAATCTTAGCACTCCAGGAGGCCGAGGTGGAAGGATCACTTGAGGTCAGGAGTTCGAGACCAGCCTGAGCAAGAGTGAGAACGCCCCCCCACCCCCGTCCCGCCCGCCCGCCCGCCCGGCTCTCCCCCGGCTCTACAAAAAAATAGAAAAATTAGCTGGGTGTGGTGATGCGTGCCTGCAGTCCCAGCTCTTTGGGAGGCTGAGGCTGGAGCATTGCTTGAGCCCAGGAGTTTGAGGCTGCAGTGAGCTATGATGACCCACTGCACTCCAGCTGGGGAAAAGAGTGAGACTGTCTCAAAAACCAAACCAAAAACAAAAAAAACAAAAAAAAAATTAAAAAAAAATCATTCTCATTAGAGTTATATTTCTCATATTATTAATAGTTTCCTAATTAGGTCTCTGAAGTGCAACTTACAGACATTTCTTGGGGTCAGCTATTTCCAAATAAAGCTCTCTATAGTCTAAAGCAGGGATACTATATCAAAAGTATTGATTCCTTTAGTTTCTGGTTCCTCAGCCAACGTATGTTTGCTACTCAACATCAAGTTCTTTCTGTCTAACAATGAATGGTCCCTCACCTTTTGCAAGAATAACTTCACAATTAAGGAATATTATAGTGTACCCTCTCTCCAAAATACACACGCATGCATGCACGCACAAAATAAATAGGAAACCAAAAGTTGGGGCAGAAAGAAGAGGGCATGATATTCTCTGTTGCAAAAATGGAACCAAAGTAAATTAGCATACAAAACCTAGTAATCCAATAAAAATACAGTTGTTAATTCTATATACCATCTATAGTAATACTAACCCTTTGGACACTCCAGCTCTGTCATTTACAATCTTCACTTCTTTTACAGACCCATACTGGGAAAAGAATTTTCTTAAATCATTTTCATTTGTCTAATGGCATAAAAAAGAAAACATTAAAAACATTTTTAATTGATATAAGATGAATAATTCTTATGCTTGTTTTGCAGAGAGAAAAAGTTATAAATAGTAATATGGATGAAGAATGCTTCTCATCATCAAAACAGTGCATGAAACCACTAGATAATTAAAATCAATATATAAACACCTTGCTATATTCGCTATAGCTGTGTTGTTAAACTATTACATACCAATCAAAAAATTTTAAGCTGAATTATTTTAAAACTACAAAGAATGCTCAATATTTAAAGGAATCTTTAAATGATTCTTGTTTTCTAGTTGTTTCCTAATTTGGATTAGGCATGCTATCTCTATAGCAAAGGCATATTACTATTGGCTCTCATAGCTCAGAGAAGCTGACAATCATGGCAGTGGCATTATGTTATGTTGGCCTACACCAGTCACTCTATTTTAATCAGCCTCATCTCCAAGAAGAGTCAGCTCTTAAGGAAGTGACATATTTCACTTTTAGAAAAAGTATTGAATTCAACTTGTGATAACGATGGAGTGATTATAAGATTTAAAGTTATTATATTCTTTATCTGTACTCAATATACATTTCAGCTAAATTCAGACATTATGATATTCAAAATAAATACTGAAATCATAATTAGACTTAAAATGTACAAGATGGCTACAAAGATGGTTTTGGCACATCTGGTTTCAATTGAAATAGTCTGATAATAAGCTCATATCATCTTTTCCTGGAATATTGCCGTTAAATTCATTGCAATTTTATTTTCTGGTTTAGCTGTAACTATTTGCCTCCATGAGTAACTTTAAAAGTTCTTAGAAAAAAATATTTCTTTACATAAGTGGTAAAAAGATATGCCTCAGAGCAGAGGCATGCCTTTTCAGTTCAACAGCTACTTATATATATTATTGGCTTTTAGCTGGTAACATAAAGCCTGCTAAACTGGATAATGACAAATACTGATTTAATCTAAGAATAACTGAATGCCTTTTATTTCAGTTAATGGAATATAGAATCAATGCCAGAATAAGGACTGCTATTAGAGATTTGAAAACAAATTAATTCAAACTATCCTCTGGTAGAAGAATCACCAGTTCAATTTTGCAGCTCTACTTCTTTGTTGAAAAGCAGACAGAAAGTCAAGATAATTAAACATTAAGAGGATAGTCTGTAGGCTTCTAAAAATAAGAGGTTAAAAAGAGACTACTTGCTACTACAGTAAATTGTCTCCTTGCTAGCATTTATCACTGGTTTTAAAAAAGGTGTAAATATAAGCGAAGGAACCCTAGCAGTTACCTTAAAGCTATGGCTGTATTCTAACAATGGCCTCCAAAGTTCATACTGCAGGCGATGGGCTTTAGTAAGTTAGAATAATCTGGCCATATAAATACATTCACTGATAATTTATTTTCAAAAATATGCTAAGCTATAATAATATAAATGAATTCTGAACAAGAATACCCAAATTGAATATTTCTAGTCAGCCATTAATATTTTACATAGATACAGAAACTCTTTTTAAAAATAAACATTTTATAACAAATAATTTTTATTACCTTACTTTTAGTTAAATAATCATATACTTGCTTAAGAT